>JANHZU010002168.1:135883-157315 GCA_032468055.1 Acrochordus granulatus | reverse complement strand
TGCTACTGGAGACTTCGATATGTTTCCTTGTATGCTTTGTATTTATTAATCAATCCAAAGGTTTCATGATTCTTTAAGTACTGAGTGATCTTTTTCTAAATGAAATGAAACGTGTGCAACCACAGAAACTCTATAGCATCACACTTCCTAAAGAACTAAGTCAAGTATTTTTTTTGTATTTGTTTTTTCATTGCTTAGCTAAAATGGCTTTAAATAGAAGAAGAGGCACCTGTATAACATGTTTCCCTCTCTTTCTATCCTATTTGTATAACAACTCTTTTGTAAGTATAATTGAATGCTATATGAGAACCATGTACCGTCAATGTACTGAAAAATGAGTATAGCTTTTTTTTTAAAAAAAGACCCAATAAAATATCAGTGCATTTCAGAGTGAGGGATGTTGCAAAAATGTTGATCAACTCTTCAATTTATGCAAAATTGAAACATTTCTTACCATTTTTGTTTGAGAGAGAGACAATTCCTTTGAGCCCAAAGTTGCCTAAATTCCACATTCTGTGTATGACTCAAACATTCAAATATAATTTCAATATTGCTTAACCAATGCATTTTTTAGTGAAAGCTGCCAAATGTTTTCTGGAAGTGGCAAATTCTATTTGGATACATTTTTGGATTGGATCAGTCTAGTTGCATTTGTGTTGGAAGATGGTGGCTGGGAGAGCATTGCTGATTGAGTTTGGCGAAGAGACAGCTACAAACTGTAATTCTTCTGTTGCCTAGAAGTGAGGAAATCTCATGAGAGAGCGGGAATAGCAGCTGTTGCAATGAGGTTTGACCTGAGGCTCTCACTATCTACTTCTTTTTCCTCCTAACAGATAAACCACGAGAAGGAAACCACTTTAAAATAACCATATTTGTATACCACAGAGAGATTTCTCAAGTTTAGAAAGAAACAAAAATTTTTTGAAACACTGTTCGTACATTTTTTAAAGAGGGATGATTTCTTTTTATCAACTTAAAGAAGCAACATTTCCTTCAAACTTGGTGGAAGAAATAAGCATGTCATAGGCCAATCATGGGTCAGACTTTCTCTTTCAAAACTGCTGCCTCGGTCCTGTTGCGCTTGGTGTTTTCATTTAGTTCTTGTGAAGCCAAAATGCATTCCACATGTTCTTTGCAAGATTTCTCATAAGGTCACAGTCAGGTTGAGGTGCTCCAGATGCCCTCTGTTGACCTTAAGGTACAACAGAGGAGGGAAAGTCCTTCCCTGCTGCCTGGGCTGAGCTGAAACTGTCATCATGGATAAAACCTGAGAGTTGAAAGCTCAACTGTCTCAGTCTCTCTGCCATGATTTTGTTTCTGTCTTACAGGCTGCAGAAAGCTATCTAATGAATCAGCAGCATCAAATCCAACCCAGTTTTCCGATTAAAATATGTCACTAAATGGAGAGGAGGGGATATTTCATTCAAGAGTAAGAGACAAGGATGTATCAAGCTAAATCTATTAGACATAGTTTCAGTTTTGATAACTCAGCTCAAAGGAAATGATAGTTACATTCCAAGCTCTCCTGGGAGTTCATGAACATTGAGCAGTGCTCTGAAAGAGTCCATTGATAATACCCTTCCCATTCAGTTCAGGAGTTTAAAAAGAAACAGACCCAATTTGGTATGCATGGGGCCCAAATGAAGACATACAGGGTCAATAACTAGAGTTATCAATTATAATATTAAAGGGAGGAAAGACTAAAGATGCCCTCTCATGTTGGCCTGTTGTTTTGCCTGTTGTCTAGCATTCTTATTGGAATAATTTCACTTATTAAGCAATATTTGTTTGTTCAGTTCTTCTGGTCATCCATCTCAACATCTCATATATTTTTGTCTATGTAGAATTAAGATACACGTCTAGAATGCAGTTGTCGTCCTGTTGATATTAAACTAGGCAGATGAAATTAATTAGACAGATCTTGATAACTAATAATTAGGTAATATTTAGCTTCTTTATATAATAATTTGATTGAACAGTATAGTTAGATAAAAACTAATACAAACTACAAAAAATAAGAGAATAAAAAGAAAAAATAGAGTGCATATATCTATATATAGATAGCAAAATAAAAAAGAAAGAAAAATAAAATATATCAGAGGAAAAGAAATATATAAAGAAATGACTTTCCCTTTGGTCACAAGTATAAACAATTTTAGCAACTTACCACCTTCTTCAAAAATGCAGCAATTCTTCTTTTTTTTCTTCAAAAAAATCTCTTCAACCCATATATCTTACTTCATATCTATAAATAGATCTTTACATACCCATCATTCTGTCCTGGTCAGCAAATGTCCATTATTTATCTATTTTAATCTTGATCAAGTAAACCCACTTTATACTCTTTCTTTTCACTTTCAACAAAATTAATTTTTAACTGCTTCAGATAATATCCTAGAGCTTGTTTTCTTTTCATTTTTCTTTGTTCCTTCTCAGAGATACTTCAGAACTTTAACAGATCTCTTTCGTAGATTCAGTGTTAGAAAAATATCCAAGACACTCTTTTGGTTTCCTAGTTGCACATCCCTTACAATTATTAAGATAATTGCTGATTACATTTATATATTTATTATAACATTTTTTCCCATATCATTCCTGCAGCCTATTACTTTCAAATCCATTTTCAGATTAGTCCCAGTCTCATCTGGAAAAACATGTTTCTCTTCCACATAATCTCTTAAAAACTATGTATCAATAATGGTGACATTTTAAGGTAAACTTCTGGATCCATTATTCACAAATATCCTTGAATACCTCCAATGTTAATGTATTTTGCTCCAATCTGTGTTAAGTCAAATTTAATTCCAATCTTTAGTTCCTGTTGGTTCTCAATAGTGTTCAATGTTCAAAATCACATCCTATCATGTTTTCTTTCAAGAATTCAGAACAACAGCATTTTCCCATGGGAAGGATTCCTACAATCAATTCCAGAATCTTATTTCAAATCCATCTGGACCCCTAATATATTTATAACTTTCCAAATCAACATTCTAATCTCTCTTTTGCCACTTACTGAAAATGGTTTTATGTCCATAAACTTATCTTTAAAACTTCTTTGGTAAAGAATTAAAGGAAACTTACCTGGCATAGCTGATCAGTCTTATTAATGGACGATTCTTAACAGTTAAAAAACAGCTAATAAGGAATTTCCAAAAGTGATTAAGAAATAAGTCTTGGCAGAACTTTGTGTTTTTTAAGGCTATATAGCATTTGTGAGCTTGGTGTGCATTGCCCAATTCACAAGTCAACTGAAGAAACCTCACTTCATTTATTTAACACATTTCTATGCCGCCAATCTCCAAGACTCTTGGCGGGTTACAATAATTAGACATTTATACATTGTGTGTTTTTTACTAACCCTACCCGCCCCCCCGCTGGCTGGTGATGTTCACATCCAGGGCATCCTCTGCAGTTCCTGCTTTGCCCCCGGCAGGAAGCAAATCTAACTCTGACTCGCTGATAAACTCTGACTCGCCGCTCCCATCGTTGCCAGCTGGCTCCCACTGAAATGGTACCTATTTATCTAATCACCTTTTTATGTGCTTTCAAACTGCTGGGTGGGCAGGAATTACACTTCATGCAATTTGCTCATGAAGAACAGCTATCCAGAGGGCTAGTGGGTGATTTTACAATGTCTCCTTTATCAGGAGATGTCTAGCCAATGCACAATGCCATCTGTAGTCCTTCTGAAATCTCAAGTTTACCATGAGTCTGCATCTGAAGTGAATATTTAGCTTATTTTGAGGGAATGTAAAATGTTAATAATAAAGTGTAATTGTTGTAAGTACATAATAAAATATTATAAGTGATCAGATGTTCATATTAATTATACACAGTGACATCTTTCCCCAATCAGATGTCTTCCAGTTATTTTGAAGACCAATTCTCATTCTTTCCATAACAGTTTAGGTTTAATATAGCTGGAGACCACCAACTTGGAAAATGGCATAGCATATAACATAATCTACAGATGGAATATAGTGAGAGTAATCCATGCTAAAAATGAAAAAGAAGAAGAAAAGCAGCCTAACTTTAGAGTGATTTTGTAACAACCATCATTCTGTAATAGAAGAATTAAAACAAATTAAGAGTCGGAATTTTGGGCTTGCTATTTTCATGGGCATTCTCACTGATTGTGATATTTTCTTATATCAATCACCTTTATAAAAGAGATAGGCCTAGGCTCCAATCAAGCTACTGTATGTCAGTAAACAAAAGTACATATGCTTAGAATTTGTCAGAAGCCTTTTTCAAATAATATTTATAGTATATTACATACCTTTGGAACATTAAAAAACTGTAAAAAAGTCAGTTCACTAAGAATGAATCATCCAATGGCCAGTATTATTATCTATCTTGTCTTTCATATTTTGAGTGAAAACCAGAGAATTAATATTGACTTCTTTTATGGGAAGGAAATAAGGCACAGTGATTGCAGTCAACCACCATGTAGGATGTGACATAGATATTGTAGATCAAGACATGGAAACAAGATTAGTTTCAAGTGAGCTTTTCTTCTCTGGAACTGATGAATTCAAAGACCTTCATTGTACAATATTCTCAGAGCATATTTAACTTTCTCCCTCATTCCCTCAATGTCTCTCACATATCCACACAATTTCCTACTGAAACTTTTGAAAAATAGGCCAGATCCCAGGTCATGTAAAAAGAATCTCAATATTTGCATTTATAAACTTAGATTCCCTGAAAAAAAATCCTGCATTGCACTGACATTATTCTTTGCATACTATTCTTTTACTGTCCATCTTTACTTCTGGAGAATCTTTTGTCTTATTATTCTAAAAAAAATAAACTTTTCCCTGTTCCTCCTTTCTTCTACTGTCCTAGCATGCCGTATTTCAGCACAACAAAAATACCAGGTTTTGAAAATATCCAAACAAAATGTCTTTCCAGAAATAATATTTGAATAAATTTCATTGCCATAGTAATCAGTGGTGCAAAATCTAGGCATGTGGCATAGGTCTCAGAATAATTTTGTGGTTTATTGGAAATGATGGAACCGTAGAATGTAAAGATGGAAAAAGTTCATCAAATCATTTTATTTCTCTCCCTGCCAGTTCCACGTTACTCCCTGCAGGACATTCTTGTAGCCAAGTTTCAAGTGACTCAGGCATTTACAACTGCTGCTGCATCTTGGAAATCAAGAGTTATTGGATTGTTTCAAAACTTGAAAGCTGTTCATCAGCAATAGTAGAAAAATCAACAGAACAACATGGAAGAGGAAAGCCCTCCAGCTAATAATTGTTTCTTCATTCAGATTCTAAACATGTGCAAACTATTAGGATGTAACCTTTAGTTGGAAAACCTACTGACCTCTGACCTACAAAATCCTAATTAATGGGCTCCTTTGCAAGCTGTATTGCAAACCAGCTCTAGGGATTGTTTGCATATATTTTTATACTCAAGCTTACACTGGATTGAAAAAACAGCCTTTCTCAACTTGGTGTTCATCAGTCTCCAATTCTCGTTTTTCTCCTCAGTATTTAATAGCCAGTCAATATGAGCTGAATATATACAATATAGACTGAAGCTATAACCAAAATATCTAGAAAGTCCTGGGTATAGAAAGCTTGCAAAGATGTTCATGCCTATAAAGCTTAAATAAGCACCATGGCACTCATTGTGGGAAAGAATAGATGGGACAACGCAATAGAAGAAATGCTCAACATCTTTATGCCGTGTTGTTTGCAACTATTCTAATGTTCCAAGTGATATGGTTACCATACCCTAATACAGAGAGATTTGTATATAACTTTCCATAATATACACAGTATTTCTTAGGATATATATTGTAAAATTTAAACCACTGCACTGACATCTAAGATACATTTATTTGAAGATCAGTTTTCTAATTATGTGCTTTGTGGTGTCTGTGTGTGTGGGGATTACATTATTCCCAAATAAATGTATCTATGTAAAATTTTCTGAGTAGGGAATAATTCAGTTTACTGCTGCCCCTTAATGCAATTGGGTCTGTTTTGGTAATTTGCTGTAGTTTACTCCATTAAGGTCCAGGGTAGTTTACTTTTATCATAAGAGTATGAAATATAAGTAGAGTTAAAACAGACTTGTTTCTAAATCTCTAGAGATCCATAATGAATTTTTATGGAGAATGATATTCCTCTCTCAAAGAGAAGTGATCTGGATAGAAGACTGAAGCAAAAAAAGATGAAAACCTAAACTGCAGATACAGTGATTAGTTCCTGGAATCCCAATCTGGAATAAATTATTTTCTCATCATTTTTCATTTGAAGAATGCATCATGAAATTAAGTTCAATAGAAGAGAATATTGGTAGCTCAGGGTTGAACTATGGGGTCCTTGGTGCTCTCTGTGTTTTGTTGTTTTCTTGCAGATGTTTCATTACCCAACTAGGTAACATCATCAGTACTAGGGCTGATTATATTACCTAGTTGGGTAATAAGATATATGCAAGAAAATAATCAAGGTCAGAGAGCATCAAGGACCCTACTGAAATGGATCTCTTTGTAGATGCGCCACTTTGGATATATATGTATGTATTTATGTGTAGTATCTAAATTTTGACATGTGGAGGGAGCAACCTTAACTGGTATGTCTGGAGACAGGATGTATGTGGGCTAATAGTTTAGCATAAGGAGAAGATTAAATGAATTTTGGACAATGAATTTTGGACAATGAATTTTGCCTGAACCTTGCATACCAGATAGAAGCATCATGTTGATAGGCAAATACAGTAGTTTTTAGATCATTTCTATATGACTTATAATATTTTTGTATTTTTTAAATATTTGTAAATAAATTGTACTCTTTCTCAATTTGTGCTTTATATAGAAAACATAAATGGAATCACCTGAACCACCTGCCCATCCACAAACCCACTTTTTTAAGCTAACATATTAATTGGGACTCAATAGACTTTGGAGAATCTTCATCTTATCATTACATAGTTATTATGATATTTTAGGTGTTTGTAGTTTTTAATGAAAAATCTTTTAGAATATATTTTATAGAATCTTTAGTTAGCAAAGCGGGCGTAAATAATAAATATGTCTACTGAATCAAACAGATACTTTAAAAATAAATTATGTTTCATTGTATTTTCTATACCATTTTATACAAAGCAAAATATAAACATCAAATGAGTGAGCAGAACAATGGCAATTAATGACCAATATAGTTTACAACATCAAGGTATGAAAACAGTATGAAAATTCTTAATTTTAAGAATTAATTTTAAATCAGTAACTGCTTAGGGACAAATTGATCCATTCTCTCAGGCAAAGTATATTTACTGGATAGAAAATGTAATGAGTGGAATTTCAGAAAATAGCAACCCAAAAAGCCAGAAGAAAATATTGCCTATAAAATTCTTACACAGAGAAATATTTTCTGTGGTTTTAATTTTCATAAAACTGCTTGGTTCATTTAGCATTCAAGCAATTTTATCAGGAAAAAAAACTATTTTGAGATTAGGCGCTTGGACTGAATACTTTTCAAAAAAGATATCTTAGTTTACCATGGTGACAAGGATATGAAACAAATAAGTATGAATTCCCCACATCAACTCCTAGATCCTGAAGTTTACACAAGGATAGCTTTATTAGGACAAATGGATGTCTATATTTTCAGGCAGAAACTTTTCAAAAGGAAGGATATGGATGAGCATGAAGTTTCTACAATTTGTAACACTCCTTATTGCAACACAAACAAATCTGTCTCCCCAGACATGTTCTGACTATATTTATCACATGCATAAGTTTCATTCCTAGGAAGATGGGAAAAAAAAAATCAAGATCTAAGCAAATGATAGGGAAACGTTCCAGGTCTGGTTCCATGGGGCACAATGAATAGGCATTCCAGGTTGTTGGATGGCACACTTTTTTGTGAGTCTGTAGAACAAACTGTAAGACTGTCCACTGGGACTAATTGTTGACATGTTTATGATGATAAAGTGAAGTTGACTTTCCAATCAGGATGCTGAGAATGATAAAGTGAAGTAGCACACTAACTGGAGGGTCTATGTAGTGCTAAATATCCTTGGTAACAACCTTTTCTTTGTAACAGTGACCTTTACACCAAGAAATTAAGAGCTTTCATTATTCTATCAATGTCTCAGACATACCATACACTCAACGTGGCAGTGACAACAAACTAGCAGGCACCAATTGTGAGAGGTGATTGGTGTGAAGTTAGGGGGATAATTTATGCGTGGGTTTGGTGATTTCTGGCTGAAAAATCTTGCCCAAAGGAGTGATCATAAGCTCCAAGGGGACAGTTATGTGCTATGTTATGAAATGTTATCTATGAAATATATTTGTGCATCATGAGATGACCATATTTATAACATACAATTGTGCATAAGGCTTGGCTGTTTAAATTATTGGAAGGCAAAATGAATTGGCAATCTTGATTGTCTATAAAGAGAAGTTGCAATGTTTGTCCCAGAAAAAGAGGAATAATAACAACAACAACAGCAGCTCAGGTTGAAAGTTCAACATATTTTGAGCTGCCTGTCTTAAATTCACATTTCATACTGTGATGTCAATATCAATAATGCATGTGTGGTTTGGGGCCTAGTCTCCTGATGTTGTATCTTTCAATGTTTTGTTCAACTTTCTGATTTACCCATTTCACAGTCTCTGAAACAGCAACTCGATGCACGAACATCATATCAGCCCATATCTTAAAGGCTGATTCAGGGATCCTTGAGTAGTTGCAGGATTTTTCCCCTTTTAGAAAGAAAAAAGAGAGAGGCTAATTTTTTGGAAGTATTGTGAACATGAAAATTAAAATCTCAATAGCTGCAGTTAGAGTTTTGTACTTTTCCTTATATCTTGTTTTTATGCACAGTCTGAAATTGAAGTTAGCAGGAAACAGTTCTGTTATCTTTACTCTCTGCACTCCATGGAAGTATGATGGCAGGAAAAAAAGAGGCTTGCCTATTGTACTGAGTGCTATTGTTGGACTTGTAGCCCAATCCCCTGCCATAAATTTTGAGATGTTCATTACCTTGCATGACTTCTAAAAAAGTAGATGAATTCATGCATAATAAATCTAACAATGATTACTAATCATATTGGCTATATGTACCATGACTATATTTTCTTGGAAAAAAATAATGGACAAACCTAAAAAAGGGGAAATCTGAAAGAGGTTTATAAGGATACATGTTTTAATAGTTTATGCTCATAATTTTGATTTAAAAAAATGGTAAAGGAGACCCTGCCAGTCGTGACCGACGCTAAGGTGCGTTGCTCATCCCCGTTTCTAAGCCGAAGAGCTAGTGTTTGTCCTGGGATGGCTCCGTGATCATGTGGCCAGCATGACTGGATGCCTAAGACGCACGGACACTGTTACCTTCCCGCCGGAAGGGGCGGTACCGATTCATCTACTTACGCTCACGCACTTTTGAACCTCTAGGTGGGTGGTAAATTTTGCTTTACAGAGCAACATTCAAGAGCAAAACTAAGAAATACATTTAAAAAATGCGTTCTAACAAAAATATCTAAATTAAAACAGTATATTTTTTTTTAAAAAATCAAATTTCCATATTTTTCATATGAATGTACATTAAATAGGACTATTAATAAAGTAAAAGTATTAACCAAAATAAAGGGCAAAAGTGAGTTTTTGAAAAATAAATCTAATGGATTGTCCTTTATTATAAACGATGTATAATCAGCTATATGGGATCTAGAACTTCCAGGAGAGAATGAATCATAATCTCTTCATAATTCAGTTTGGCAGTGAGGACAGCTCGGGAAATCCCTAATGTGGATCCTCTAGTGGACTCAGTATCTTCTTATACTAGTGTTCTTCAACTCTGACAACTTTATGATGTGTGGACTTTAATTTCAAGAATTCTGGGAGTTGAAGTCCACACATCTTAAAGTTGCCAAGGTTGAGAACCACTATCTTACACCTTTTCCTTGGAAGAAACAGAGAATGGGCAACTCCAAACTATATCTACAGTTTACTACCAAGTGGCTTTAGCTCAACCAATAACTGAGGCAGAAGCATCCAGTAAGATTCATACTGTGCAACTGCTTTATCAGTTCTAGATTTTAGTTTGGTGTTAAATGTAGAGTGGTTTGATTTGAGTTGAAGCCATGTGTGCAGGAAGGTTGAAGCTAAATCTTTCCTTTTCTGCCACTAGTTTAAGCAAAAATACTTCTATTGATGCCAGCTGAGATCTGCTGTTATAAAAATAAGCAGTGTGAAGGGATAGGTTCCCTGCTCCCTGTATATAGAGATCTTAAAAGGATTGGACCACTGGGTCCTAATATTAAAGGAGAAAGAGCAGCTGCAGGACATTTATTTAATATATAATATAATTTACCTTTCCTTTTTATGGAGTTCAGAAGAGTTGAATAAACTCTTGTTTTCTATTTGCATTTTCTATCCTTTTTTCTCCAGACCATCAGCTTTTTGGATACTTTTTTTTGGTTTGTGACCTCTTATTGCTAAACCTAATGTCACCTTGCACAACTCAACGTACAGGTTGGAAAAAATCATTGATAGGCATTTTCTGCATTGCAACCATTTCTACTCCACCATTCTTCAAAAACAGTTGAAATTTAATCAGTTTATATGGTGGCTGCCCAACTTGCAAATTATGATTCTTTATGGTCAACCTGGGTTAAAAAAGACAAGCAAAACAAACAAACAAACAAACCAAAAATAAAAGCAATGGTAAGAACTTGATAATCTGATACCAAACACAGACATTCACTTCAATTATAAAAAAAAACAGGTTCATCTAATGCCCTAAACCAATACCTGGGGGAAAAGTCAGGTTTTCAAGGCCTTACACAAAGCCAAAAAAGTCCACACCTGTGTTTATATCAGAGTCATTTGAGTTGCACTGGGAACAAGAAAAGAAAATCACTGCCTTGCCCCGAAATGCCGTAGGGGAGCGTGTCACCAGAGATTTTGGTCATGGATGGTTTAGAAATCCATCACTGAAATAAATGACAGCAATTCCCTCATCCCTGCTTTCACAAAAAGGGAACGAGAAAGAAGGAAAGAAGGAAGGAAGGAAGGAAGCAAGGAAGGAAGGAAGGAAATACATAAAGAAATAAATAAATAAAGAAAGAAAGAAAGAAAGAAAGAAAGAAGAGACTGACAATTTTCCTATGCCTACAGCTGAGGAGGAGAGCCTGTTTGGTGTAATGGTTAAGGCATCAGGCTAGAAACTAGTAGATTGTAAGTTCTAGTTCCATCTTAGGCACAAAACCAGTGGGTGATTTTGGACCAATCACTCCTTAGGAAGAAGGCAATGGCAAACCATTTCAAAAATCTTGTCAAGGAAACAGCAGAAATTTGTCAGGAATCAACGCTGGTTCCAAGGCACCAAGAACACACCCATGCCACATACAAATACAGTACACACACCACCCTACTGAAGAGAAACGAAAAGGACAGAACGGAGTCTGATCAATGCTCGCTTCAGCTGGACAAGTGACGTGAAGCTACAAGCCACCAGTATTACCAGTATTACTGCACAACAGCTGCAGCTCAGGCATTATTGTCTTATTCTCCATTCTAAACAAACTAAAACTCAGAGCAATGTCATTTATAATTTTAAGCCATATTCTCCATTGTACCATAATTTATAAGTGAGGTTGACTTTCCAAGTGGCAAAACTGCAGCACAAGCACATTTTATAGAAACTAAAAATTCACAGCCTCTCTCAGAAAGAGGAAATCATTTTTTGTTTATTGTTCGCCAGAAGACAGCATATGTGATTATTTTGACATATCAGGACTGAACATCTTTTCCAGAGAAAAGGATCTGCAGCAAAGCACAGGGGGCTGTTAATAAGTTAGTTAAAAGCTTGAGAAGCTTGATTGCTACTGGAGTTCAACTGAATTTCATTTTATCACATCTGGTGAAGTTGTTATCTGAAAGTCTCATATCAACATCTTCCTAATTTAAAGGCAGAACTGTTACATTTGGCAAGCCCTAAGTGAAATTCAAAATTTCATTAGTTTCGAAGCATGTTACAATCTTCTAATTGCTAGTTTGCTAACATTATACGAGCATCTGTTTATTTCCCTTCTTGTTAAAGCTGAAAAAGGCTAAAATTGTAGATAGTGATGGACAGATTTATATGTCCCTGTCTTAAAATATTTTTTTTAAAAGAAAAATAAGAAAAATTTGAATTGGCCTATATTACATAGTCAGTCCAGGAAGATCTATGAAGAAGTAGCACCTGTTGAGAATGTCATCAGTGTGGGCAAACACAATAATTTTGTACACTTCACGAAAAGAAAAGACTGGGAGTCTGGAAATCATATATGCTGGGAGATATATTGTCACTTCCATTCCTATAAAGTGGTGGCTAATGTACTTTGAGATACCTTGCCTCAAGTCTTTGCTTAAGAATTTCTCTGATAGCCTCCCACAAGTTGGTTAAATTCTTTTGTTTGAGCAGACATTTTGGGTTAGATAGTGGTGATGGCTGAGGTTTAAGCAACCATTTGCATAAATTTTTGTATACTGATTTGTGTGTAAATTGCCAGGAGTTAGACTGAACCCAGCAGAATAAGATGTACTGTAAATAAAACAAAGTAAAATAAAATATTTACTTTTTAATCAAATTTACAAAGCCACCTGTCTCATGAAATGTGACTCTAGGAGATGTACAATAGTACAAATATATCTCTCATATTTTCAAAAGTACACCATCTTGTCTTTTAGTATTTATCCCACCCTGGATTCACTGCAAATAATAAAATAAAAGTACAGTAGAATAAAATAAGGATAGAGAGTATAGAAGCTAGCCTTCACAAGAAAGTCCAGGTATAGAGAAATTAATCTGAAACAGATGTTTCAATGTCAGTTATATTATTAAGCAGGACAACTTTTGGATCCCAAGAGATACATGCATAGTTTCAGCAGAAAACACTGAGACACAATTCTGGTCTGGATTTGCTTGATAGGCTGATGGTCATATTATTACTCACATGTGCAGGAAGCAGCTATGCACCACATAGATTTACCATATAGGGAGCACATCAACACCATTGCACTACATTTCATGCTCCACTCTTCCAAATCTTTCTCACTGTGACTTTTATGAAAAACAGTGTACTGTTTATTTTTGTGCTGCCAAAACTTTAAGCATGATACACTATGTAGCTGAAAGACAAAATGATCGTCAAGATGATGGTAGGGTAATGGAATACACTGAAAATTCTCAGAGTTATATCTGTTTCTTAGGAGTGTAGAAAAAAGTCTTATTCTTCACTTCTTTTTGCAAAGTTCCTTAAATCTTTGGAAAGCTTAAAACTTTTTCTTCACTGTTGCAACTAGGCAGCTTATATCTTTTTGATGAATATCAGAATTGATCCCCACTGAACAACAGAATAAGCCATAGGCATTCAAGATGATGAAATTATTCAGGGTACAAATGATAAAGCCAGTGGGTCTAGTGGTTAAGGCACCAGGGTAGAAACTGGGAGACCATGAGTTCTAGTCTCGCCTTAGGCATGAAAACCAGCTGGGTAACTTTGGGCCAGTCACTCTCTCTCAGTCCAACTCACCTTCACAAGGTTGTTGTTGTTGTGGGGAAAATAGGAGGAGGAAGGAGTGTTGGGTATGTTCATTGCCTTGAGTTATTTATAACAATAATAAAAGTGGGATTAAATACATATTATCATAGAATAGTTCACTCCTAAATAGATCTGCTTAAAAAGAAATCCTGTTTAGTGCAGTGTCTTATTATAATACATGTCTTATTTTAAGACATGTACATAGACAATATAAGGCATAAAGGAGAAATATATTCTCCTATTCAATTACGCATACATTAGCATTTTTATTCCAATTTCTTATGAAAAAGGTATTGTTGTGCTTAATTTTTGGACACTTAAAAAGGGACATGGAAATTATGTCGGCTTTTTTGCTGCTTTTGAGCCCTTTTTGGCTGATCTCTGATGATGAAGCATTTTTGAATAATTACCCAGTTATGGGTCAGGTGCTGCTGTATACCATTGCCAATAAAATATGTTAATATTTAGTTCCTCTAACTCTGTAGTCAAGAAAAAATGAAGAGTAGAATTACCCTTTGGTTCAAATTATATTGAAATAAAAATGAATGAAAGCTACACAGAGTCAACATTCTGTCTGAAGCTACACTAAAAATGCCTTTAATAGCACTGTGGTAATTAGTGGAGTAAAGGAAGAAAAGTAACAGAAATTGCCGCTTTTCCTTCCTTGTGATATCCTTTTCCACTCTTTTGCTGCTTGATATTTTTCAAGTGCAGAGCAATGGTATAACTTAGTAGTTAGGACCTGGACTGCATGGACATCAATTCCGTCCCCTTTAGCTGACCATGTATCTCATTTCAATCAATGAGGGTACAAACAATTTAGTCATTCATTGCCATTTCCTGCCTCATGGTTACTGATGGAGGCATAATCTGAAAAACAAAACAAAACAAAAACAACAACCCTGGATGATTCTGATTTTTATTTCTTTTAAAACAACATCTGAACAAGATAAACTCTACATTTCAAACTTGTTTATATTATTGAATTTCACATGTAATAATGTGATGTTTAGACAGACGGCATCTTTACCATAATTTTACTGTAGTTAAGAATAGTGTTTTTTTTCAAAAACATAAATCAGATCAGTGTCTATTATTACCTCAGTGCCCCACCTAGATGTGATGTGGGTCCTTTGAAAAGAATCTTGTGCTGAGCAGGATCAGCCCCAGTTAGTTGAGAGCTGAAAGGAGATTAATTTGCCTTACATAGTTACTGTTTTGAGGTGTCTGGAGCCAAATGTTTAATGATTCAAATTTCACTCCTCAGCTCAAACCATCCATCCTGGTTCCACTACAACGTGTACTGGAAAAGCATGGGTTAAGTTAAGTGAGTACAGCTCAAATTACCATTGAGTCTTCTAACAACTGAAGCAGATTTCATGGCCCCAAGTGGCATAAAGCTCTCATAACAAAGGCTACAGCAAACTCTGAACTCATCTTCTTCTTTTATCAGTGGAACTCCTCCACAGTAAGCAGACTGGAGACTGCCATCCTTGGTTCCCCCCAGGCTTTCATTTACATTTCATCACAAAACTGATTATTTACAATTACAATAGCAGTTGCAAAACAGATGAATCCCACACTTCTGTTTTCTGGAAACATTACCACTTCCCCCTTTCTGATACCACAAATGAAGGATAATTGTACGTTTCCTCCACAAATAACTCAAGTATGGGAAGAGAGAGGAAAAGATAGAGAAAGAGATGAGGGCTGTTCCACACATTTCATGGCAGACAATCCAGGGCTGTCATTGAGCACACTATTGATTTAGAACTGGTGAGAGTGCTTGGATGCGATACTTCTTTCAAAATATGCCAATCTTACCCTTACATATTATTTTTCTCCTCAGATGTATACTGGATCCGCTTCCATTGTTTTTCAAAACTGTCTTGGGGAAAAGTGAAAGCAAAAGAGAAGGAACCAGCTGATTTTCCAAAGACTGGGACAAAGTCTTTCATACTTCAACCACATCAATCTTGGATAGTGGCAAAACTCTCCTGAAGATTTTAAAACTATGATGGATTGAAGAAAGAAAGTAGACTTGTTCTGATTGAGATGAAAAACTTATCCATTTGAGACTCAGAATATTTATGATCTGAGTTCATGTCTTTTAAATCTTTAAATGAGATCTTGACTCAAAGTGATCCCAATCAAGCCATTATCTTCTTCTACCACAAGGAATTTATTTAATCAACACATTAATATAATCACTTATCAATAGTATCATGTATTCTTGAGTAGACTGTGAAGTCTTCTTTCCACATAATTCCACACCCTAGCTTAGAGCCTGAGAAAAATCTGGTTTTTAAAGTGCTCCTGGTCAGGATTATCTGGACCTTGGGGGGAATATTGTCTCCAAGGCATGTCTCCTGAGTCCCACAAGATGGCATTGCTTTACAGATGAGTCATAATGCATGGCAACCCTGGCAGATCATACAGAATGGGCAGAAAGAATTTGAGAAAGATGGTCCTTCAGATATCGATGGTCTACATCATTAAAAATGGAATGTCCTGATTATTGCCTAGGGCAGGGGCTGGATTTAGATGACTTCCAAGGTCCTTTCCAGCCCTATGATTCTATGATTTCAAGTGAACTCATGGCCACTTGGACTTGCTGGAGTTGAGTTTAAGCTTATTCCTTTGCATCCAGACTCCAATAATCTCCAAGTATTGGGAAAGGGCCTCGGCAGCATTATTTGCTCAGCCAAAATTCAAGCTATATTGATTGGTATCACTGCCATACTGATGATACTTAACCCCATGTCAACATATCTTGGCCAGGGTTTTCATGTAGATGTTAAACTGGTATGTGAAAGCATCAACCCTTGTAGCTAACCAGTGGTCTTGGACTTGACATCTCTCCTCCCCTTAACACCAACTGGAATAGACCATGAAGAAAGGAAGAAGACCCTGTAACAATGTGTCTCTCTCTGACAGTCCCTGCAGCTGGTACAGAAGAGTACAATGATCAATGGTGTTGAATGGTATCTGAGAGATCAAGAAGAACTGTGACTATCCTCATCCTGGTATTGTCAAGTGCAATCAGTGCCATTCAGTGCTATATGCAGAGTAGAAGACTGAATAAAACGAGTCCAGATAACCTGCTTCTTCCAGGGCTCTCTGAAGCTGCAATTCAACCACCTTTCCAACAATATTCCCTAACATGTAGAGACTGTAAACTCATGAAAATTATCTCATGATGGCTTCTTCAAGAGGGGGGACATGACTGCCTTCCTCAAGGCATCAAAACCACCTTTTCACTCAACAATGATGGCATGCCCATCAATAAGATAACAGCCTTCAAATAATTGGATCTCTTCATCTTTAGATGATTGCCCAAGCACTGAACATGAATGCTATCTTCCATTGGATGAGCTTACTTGAATTTGACAGCCTTCAAAGTAATTGTGAGTGTAATTTCCAGGATTTAGCTCAATCAACAATCATTTTGGTTGGAATTTGAGGATTTGCTAGTGCATCTGAGCAGCATCAGCTTGGGGGCCTAAGTTATACTACAGAGAGTCCACAACTTATAACCACAGTTGGGACTAGATTTCTGGTTGTAAGTCATTAATTGTAAGTTGAGGCACCCATGTGGCCAGACCCAATAAATTAAGTGAATTAACCGGGATCATTAAGCAAATGCTGCAGTCATAAGTGTGAACCTATTCTTCTGAATGCACATGTGACTATTGTGGTTTCTCAGAGCTTTGAGTGGTAAAGTTTATTAAGATGAAGCTTAAAGTAACAACACAATAATTTTAGTGAATGCTTTCAAATGAAAAGCATATGTATAGGCAAGTGATGGGGGAAGTTTTGGTCTTTTATATCAAGCTCTTCTTCATCTGATGATAGTTTGGAAATAGCTTTCAGACTTCTTATCAGTCTCTCATACCAGCTGAGGCAGCATTTTTTTTTAACATGTCTGGTATTAAGTCTTTGACAAGAGTTATTTTCAGCATCTTGCCTGAGTGTTATTACTTGAAAATTAAACTTCAAACCACACTGTTAATTCTATCATCACAATACATGCACTCCATCTTGCATTTTAAAAATCATAGCCAAAAACAAAATTATCATGAACGAATGAAGAGGAAAACTGAAGTTGATAGCCACTTAAACCTTCTGGTCATTTAAATCATTAAATGACGATCACCTTAATCTTGCTCACCAAATGAATGTATTAATTCATTTAGGTTTGTAAGGAGATTGATAATTAATTCCAATCACTTTCTTTTGAGCTCAGTTTTCCTATTATTCAGTTCAATATTTTGCGCTACATATTTCAAGGTTCTGTTCCAGCTCTTGAATTAGTTATCAAATAAGCGATCAAATAAGAATGAAATAGGACTCATTAGAAGATCTCAAGCTTACTTCATCAAATATTATTCAGATGATGAATTGCATACTAGTTTCAAAGAAGCTGAGGAGGGATTATTTCATGTTTAAAAGGCCCTACTCCTTCTAAATGGCAGTAACTTTGTCTCCTCTGTGATTTCCCTATGTGTTCTGAAAAGTTAATATTATTGCATTAATACATTGTTTTCGAATCATGTTGATTTCACTATTTAAATATAGGTACTGTAGTAAAATCATCAGTTGTCTCTTGTTATAGTAATTATATATTATAATATTATAATTATAATATTATAATTAAAGTAATTATATGGCAGTTTGCCATTTTCTTAATATATTACTGAAAGAGCTAATTCATTCAATATATTTATAATTAGGGGCACTGATTTAAAAAAACCATAATATTCAGTTGGTCTCACCTCAGAAGACAGGATTTAAATCTCTTCAAATGAACTGAGGTGTATACTAAACTTTGTAACTGTGGCTGACTTTTGAACAGGGTAAGATACACGCCAGTGTAAATAGTTAATGTATAATTAATTAATGATGTTTAAGGATGTGAGAATACAAATATTCATGGATGGATTGTTCCACGTCCTAGAATTTAAGCAATGTACCTTATTGTAAGCATTTTGACAGAGCCAACCTTTCTTTTTTGGACATCGTCTACCCCCCCCCCAGAATAACCTGAGTTTATGAAGGTATTGCATGTCAGCATTTGGGCAACGTTTAACGTGGGCAGAATTTGTGTAATATGCTCTCCTGAGATATTGTTGGATAATGTCCACATTTGGGGAGAGAAAAAAATATCTTTTGTTTATTTTTCATCACTTCATTAGTGATAGTCAGTGCCTG
Source organism: Acrochordus granulatus (assembly GCA_032468055.1). Lineage (NCBI taxonomy): Eukaryota > Metazoa > Chordata > Lepidosauria > Squamata > Acrochordidae > Acrochordus > Acrochordus granulatus. The sequence goes on along the minus strand of JANHZU010002168.1, from coordinate 138,546 downwards.
GGATGTCCAGCTTCTGATGCACAGACTGTTCCAAGCAATATGATAGTGCAGAATTGCTCCTTATCATGATGAGCAGGATTCCTGTTTTTGCCTCAGATAATATGATACAGACAGAAAACACTGTAGGTCTTGTAGCGAGAAGTGTAGATGATGCCACCCTATTGTTGATAAGTCTCTTCTATTTTTCCAAACAAAAAGCTTTTTTTTTTGCAAACTGATTGTTTCATGTCCCCTCTCAGATTTTGAGCTTTTTTAAAAATACTCTTACAAAAGGTTTTGCAGATGCTTGTGAAATTGTATATGTTTTCTATTCCCTTCAGTGGTCTGCTTGGTAGCCTGATGATCGATCTTTTTGACATGTCTTTTGACTTCTACTTTATGCTTTTTGAAAGGTTGTCATTTGAACTGAAGACAGTCCTGGCATGATATATCCCTTGAGCCTGCAGTCCCCAAGGCATTTGAGAGAAATTGTGCATCCCTGAAATGGACCGAACTTCCTTGGAATAAATATCCATAGGATTCCTGTGTTTGGAAGACTGCTGTAAATGAACCAAGTCCATCAGCTATTCATGGGGAATAATAATATCAATTTATATGTAGTCAAAAGGAATATGGTAATGAATTTAAGATGAACTTCAAACTCCTACCATAGAAATATTAAATAGAAAATATTATTTACTTATTTTATTGTATTTTAAGTGAACTGAAGATAATGTTCTTATTTTAAAGATATACAGTACTAGGGAAAGTAACTTTGACCTTTCTTTCATATAAATACAATATCTTCCTAAATTGTTGAAAAGGGATGTGAAGTTCTTTTAGTATATAGCATTTACATTAAGGGCGGAAATTCTTTCACCCACATTGGCCTGGGTAAGGATGAAAAATGAATAATTTTGCATCAGGCTCATAGGCAGGGATTTTGTATTTTTCCCTTGTTTTTCAAATGGGGGCTTTTTCTCTGGTTTTTAAAACTTTTTTGTCAAGTCTTATTAAGATATTTGTAAATGTCTCAAAAACAGGAGAAAGCAAAATGTGAAGATTCACTTAGGGGAGGCCTTGAGAGGTCCCCAAAGAAAAGTTCAGAACTACATTTGGTCAATTGGTTAATCCCTGATACAAATGTTAAGTATTATTCACTGCCAGACAACAAGATTCAATTGCTATGTGAAACAGTAGGGAATGTGAGTATGAAATTTCAATGCTTTTTAAAGTAGAATAGTACTAATTTTTAGGATCACACAAACATTGGAAAGGTGCTTTACTTGGATGAAAATTCATGAAAAATGCCTCTTTGAATGCAGTGTAGGCTCTTCTCACAGCAAATTGCTTCATTGTCTCATCTGACAAAGTCTGTTGCCAAAAGCATTTGCCAAAGCTTCTTCCAGTTACTAGAACTACCAGATGAGATTTTGAGTCAATGTGAACGTTGGTGAGGATAATGATCATACCTTCAAACCTTGGCGAGCTGAAATATGTTGTCTCCATGATATAAAGAACCCATTTTTTTGAAGCAAAGCATGGCCTCCTCACACCCACAAACTATATTTATTTAGTCCTTCTCCCTCCTCATCTTCAGTGCTACAAAAACACATAATACACATAAACAGCAAGATGCTTGCCTGGAAAGAAATATGTACTTCTTCTATAAGTTGCCCTGGTGTTCTTCACTGACTTAAAAACTGTAAATATTTGTGTCTTGTTTAACATTATTTGAAAGTGTTATCTCTACTTGTTCAAATGATCAATTTTCTAGCCATGGTGGAAGACGTGGAATGGAGATGAAGATTAAACTAATTTACTGGAAAGCAGCAGTCCACACATTTGTTTCATTTTTCTTAATGTTAAATAAGTTTGGTAGCAGGACCTAGTCAACACTGGCTGATTTAGAAAAGCTAAGTCCTATCAGGCCTCATTTGAATGTGGATGGGGCAACATCAGAAAATCATACAACTACAGGCTACACTGGGATATAAAAATAGTGAGATTTCACTGAGCTTGGTTTTTAACCCTCAATTGCATATATTCTCTATTGTTCTTAAAAAAAATCCCAGAAGAAGATAATGGTGAACTTTGGTATTGTGGCCAAGATACATACAAGCGTGTTCCTTAAGTCACCTGAAGTCACATTTGATTCAAAAGACTATTTTAATACTCATTTGATCTGCAAACCGCTTACTCGCATGGTATCAAAATTAGAAGGCACTGATATTTTCCAAGGTATGTACTGCATGGACTAAGATAACATCAAGGATTGCTATTCTAATATTTTTGCTTGACGCTTGAGCCTTCTGTCTATCCAGCTGTTCCAGGCATAATTCAACTATGAAATTACCCAAATACCTTAATATACATGCCATATTTATAATAAAATGTATTATAAATGTGGTAGTGTGTGGTAGCTTTAAGAGAAGTCTAAAACATTTGCATTAGATTAACAATGAAAATGGGATCTGCCAAATTTATTCATTAAAATGCAATACAGCTTTACCTAATACAAAATTATTTAGGCATTACAGCTGAAGATTAAACTGATACAGCTGAATCCAGTTGTACCTTCATTAAGAGAAGTTATTTAATCTGTCAGAAGTTTCCATTTAGTAGAATGAGAGCATAAGATCATTATCAGTTTTCATCCCCTCTCCCTGAAGCTCCATTTGTTT
>JANHZU010002168.1:94604-113778 GCA_032468055.1 Acrochordus granulatus | reverse complement strand
AGAAGGGGATGGCAGAGGATGAGATGGATAGATTGCATTGTCAGTGTGATGGGTTGTGAGCTTGGGAAGACTCCGGGAGGCAGTGCAAGACGGGGGCCTGGCGTTATGCAGTCCATGGGGTTGCGAAGAGTCGGACACGACTGCGCGACTGAACAACAACAACAAAGCCAAGTGTCCTTCAAGATTTGCACAGCAGTGGACTAAAGTTCCAGAGTAGATGTTCTTAGGCCACACCAGGAAATCAGCTAAATCAATATCAGGGATGGTTCTACCATTAGGCACAAAGAAGCATGCTCCTTGGGCCTTAGGTTGGAATGGACAATGGATTAGGCCCAAGCCCACTTGCTACTCCCCCAACTTCCCATCTACAAGAGGTGCTTCATTGTGTTCAAGTTGGATAATATTTCAGAGCGGCTAGCTCAGGACAGCGTGGAAATCCTCAGGGTGGACTTACAGAGCAAACTGGCTGTGGTAAATCCGATTGAGATTAGACGTATATGCTTGGAGGTTTCAGATGAACTCTGGTGATTTTTAAAAAATTTCTGAAGCTTTGTTACTTCCATTGCTCTACCTATGCTTGTGCTATCTTTGTTGTATTACTCCTCTTATTATTTGATTCACCAGGCTTTTACATTTGCTTACTTTTCTAATTATTGCCACTCTAACAGGAATCAATTAAATAGTAAAAAATAACTCTTTTTTTAAAGAAATTAATTTTCAGCTATCTAATGTTGTGAGAAAAAATATAGCATTTAAGTTTAAAAGAAGCAGAAGAAACATAACCTTTCCGTGAACCTCTCAGCCTTACTTGAATCATAATTTAAAACCTCTTAGCCAAGAGGCTTTTTGGCACAAGACTGATGTCTACAATCAGAATTCGTCTGCAGGTATTCATAGATTCATTCAAAATCTCTCTGCCTTATGGAATTTTCAACCCCAAAGACACATCTTCTATTTTGATTGATTTTTTTTATGTTTCACGTTAGCAGGCTTCTGTGGTCTTGATCAACTGGGGGCCACAATTTTGGTTCTTGGCACTGCTTTCCTGGTTTCCTCTCTAATTGCTAAGAAAATGCACAGAGAGGGTAATAAAAAGGCCAGGAAAAGTAAAGGAGAACAGAAAGAGATTTATTTAGTATGACTTTCTGGTGATACTTGGTTGTTTGACATAGCTATTACTATAGTTCAAGGAATTTTAAATTAATCTGGAAGTTCTGTCTAATGTGTACACATATCAATAGATTGTGGTTCTAATTCTATACTTTCCTTTTTTTCTTTTTCTACTAGCTGCACGTTTGATGCACATTTTTTCTGTTTGAATACTTAAATTTCATTTTATTGTATGCTATTATTTTATTTACTGTTGTCTTTCAAGTACACTGAGAGCTTCTGTCCTGGAATCAAATTCTTTATGTGTCTAATCATGCTTGGCCACTAAAGTATCTGTTTGATACCATAGCTCTGTTAATTTGAGAGAGGAACTGCAGTAATTAAAAACTTTAGCCCAGTTAATGGCTGGCTCTCCTTCCTCTAGGCATATTTGCTGAATCAAGAATATGGAGTTCTTTTGGGAATATGGAGTTCCTTTCCAGCTTTTTTTCTCAAAGTATATATATAAAAAAATTGAACAGTTGACTTGGTTTTGATGTTAGCTTGGCACAGTATATTGGGTAGAATTAGTTTAATCCTTGGAAGTGTTGCTCCACTTCAAGCTAAATATACCTATCTTGGGATTAACTAACAACTGGAGCAACTGAACTATTTCTGGTGTCCCTCAAACTTACTATACCTTTATCAATGATATTAGTAAGCACATTCTGGGAATAGATTGCATTTATATTTGGTTGTTGTGATATTTGAGGAAACTGTGCAGATGACTGTCTATGGTCATTTTAGAAACTAAAAAAAAAATGAAAGAACAATTGAGATTAGTCAAGATGTTTTCACATTTGAACTCTTGTTATAAAGCCTATAAAGAACATTAAATTATAGCCCAGAGCAGCAACATCTACAGGGGATTGATTAAAACAGGAAAGGTGGCTGATCAGTATTGTCTTACAGTCCTATAAATGGTGGAGCTTGGTTTGCAGGACTATGCCTGTCTATGCCATTTTTCTTCCCTGATATATCTATACCTTTTCCCCCATGGGTATGTTGGCCAAGGGTTTTAAAATATCAGGACTAGTTGGTGAATTTTATGGCTGAGAAAAACACAGAATTGGAGAAAAGAAACTCTTCCGGACCAAGAAAACCAATTGCCCCAATAATCTATAGGCCATTGTTAATGATTGATAGGCAGGAAGCTGCACTACAAGATGATGTGAAGTTTCTGGCAGGCAGCAAAACCCTAGCTTCCGAAGTTTCAGAAAGCTTCAAAGTGAGCTTCCATAAAAAGAGCTCAAAGATTCACTGCCTGGACAGTCAGAGGTAGCTGAAAGGACTGAAATCAGATTATTTAGACATATCTTACATATGAGATTGTGGTTTTGGTTGTGTGGGATTTGCCTGGGATGGAATTAGGGAAGATTTGCTCTAAGCAAGAAGCCATTTAGAGTTTCTTAGCTTACAACTGCTCACATTAAAATGGGAATGATATCCACACATATAAAATTAATGTACAGTCAAGGTTAAAAAGTCCACATGGAAAAGACTTAATTGTGATGGATGCTGTTCTCCCTTATTTTGAATTTATTTAAAAACTGTAAATAAATATTTCATAGCAGTACCTGATAACCAAATCAGTTGCTATACAATAAGTTGATTAGCAATAACAACTTTGTTGTTTTTTTCAGAAAAAAAGTGCTATTTAGTGCAAGCAACTCATTCTCTTTCTAACCACAGATCATATGAAAGGAGTTAAAATTATTCTCTCTTAGCTTCAGGCTAGCAAAAATTGTTTCCCATGCAGCAATTAAACCATTTTTGTCCTGTTTTTAATTTGATTTACATGAATTTTAGTTATGCTTTGTTAAATGCCATGCAGAGAGAAGTTAGCCACAGAGTGATTAGTGAATCTTAGAAGGAGATAAATAAAACAAATACAATTTAAACTCAGGAGAAAAAGAAATCTGCTCATTGGCACAAATGGAAAATTTTCTTATAAAATTATTACAAACCTGCTGTTGTCAGAAAAACACTGAAGAGAATATTTAATCTTTCCTCCTTATTTGCTGTTGTCCCAGTCAGAATAGTTCAGCATTAATGAATTTAATATTTAATAATTAGTCAGCTATGATTCATAAGCACACAAAATAAAATCTAATTTGGCCCTAAATCTCAAATATAAGTATTTTCTTTGCAATCACATAGAGGACATTGTCTGAATTTTATGTATATCTATGCAAACATATAGGAAAGGGTATAAAGAGTTGATAAAAGTTAGTCTCATGTTTATTAATTTTCTGAATGATGGCAGATTCTCTCCAGGACGCATGTTTGAATTTGGATGTTTTTTATGAATAATGTTTTTGAGCTTTCAAAAGTTTAGAGAGCTGGGAGATAGCTGGGAGAGGAAGATGTCTCCAAGTGATGTCTGCTGTTCAAGAATTCATATTTTGTTGGCAGTTTTATAGGCAAATAGCTCTCTTTAAAGCAATACATGCTGGTGATGTCATGAATATGCCACATAGTATATGGTGTCCTCTGGTGACAATTGATTTATAGCTTTCTCCTCTCATAAAAATCTAATATCTTGCCAAACAAAGCCCAGCTGGAGTTGTGAAATCAGTAACTAGAAAATAGTCCATGCTGCAAGATGAATGTAGACCCATGTCCTGCAATTTTGGCAGCTATAAGTTGCGTGGACTTCAACTCCCAGAATTCCCCAGCTACCCGTCTTAAAGCTGCCAAGGTGGGGAAACACTGATGCAGACTGAGAGTTTAGCTTCAAAATGTTGTTTGTAAAACAGAATCATGGAAACCAAATACATCTAGAGCAAAGCATGCTGGATATTCATATTTAGGTGTGTACTCTAGTACATTGTAAAATGTATGAACCATTTGAATTGACAGCAGAGTTTTGGATCTTCTATTAATCCAGCAGAGGCTGTTTCCAGAATCACTAAATACTTGTCTTGCCTAAAATAGAGGCTTCATCCTCAGACTTACTAACTGCAAGGATGAGGATGCCCATTAAATGTTTTTTAAGGACAGTTCTCATGAAACAATCTTTTTTTCATTCCCAGTCATTGTGGAGCCAGCCTATTATTTTCCTCTGTTGTTCCAATTTTAAAGTGGTATTTTTCTTCTTCTCTTGAATGATCTAAGAAGCTTCACTCGCAAAACTGGATGCTGTTGACTGCAAATATTCTCCTTTAAAAAAACTGGCTAGAAGACTGGAAAGTAACCCAATGCATTGTGCAAGCCCCCCCATTTCACACCCCATACCTCTTTTTTCCCCTCCAACAGCCTGATAGCTGTACTTTTTCTGATCTACTGATCTTATGTTTCTGTTTTTCAAACTGGGTTCTGCAAAACTCACTGGATTCAATTAGGTCTTGAAATGGTTCTGTGGATCCTAGGTGGATGGATGGAAGCTCTCTTTGTTCCTTGAAGACAATTTTATTTCCCCTTTGGAAGCCAACTTCAAAACAGAAAAATCACTTCACAAAAAGTTTAATGGGTCCTCATAAAGGATCTCTCTCAGCCCAACTCACCTCATTGGGTTGCTGTTGTGGGGAAAATAGGAGGAAGAAGGTGTGCTGTACATGTTAGACATCTTGAGTTTGTAAAAATGATAAAGGTGGGATTAAAATCTAATAAATAAATGAATAAATAAATATCATACAAAAGCTGTCCCCTGACTTGCAGGTACTCATTGCTCATGAAAGGCAAATTGAATCAGGTACATTAATCAAAGGGATTTGGTGGCAAGAAAGATCCAACCAATAAGACAAATGAACATCTCCAATATAGATCAGAAAATATGATCAAAAAATAATAATGGGCAAACTGGGGTAATAGTCATACTGTGGAACAAAGATTGCAAGATCATGGATTGATCATGGATTGAGCCAATAAAACTCAATTCAAAAATAAAGCAAAGAAAGAAACTAAAAAAAAAATATGTACAAAACAGTACAAAATTGTAAAAGGAAAGATTGCAAGGAGTCTTTCTGTTATTCCCCAGAATACCTTTCATGCAGATGTCATATTTTTCCCTGTGGTTGAGATTTAAAAGTACAAGTCTGACCTCCTCAAAAAAGTAGGGAGGAGAAAAATATCTACATGTTATAGTTATGTTTACAAGCTAAAAAACTTACTGTGTAATATTATAGAATGTAACTAGACAACCCATGGCTTGTTGGGTAATTATTTCAGACATATTTCCTTACCTATACAGAGAAACAGAACAACCACATGTAAGTAGAAGAGCAGGAGCAACTTCCGATTTCCTGCTGGCTTCCCCATTGACTTTCTGCATAGGAAGCCGGCAGGGAGCATTGGAAATGATGATCGTGTGACTGTGGCTGACTGAGACATTGTGGCAGTGTGGCAGCACTGAAGTAGGCCAAACAAGAGTCATGGATCCCAGATTTTCATCACATTCTACAAGTTGGTCCATTGGAGGTATGTTGATTCAAAAACTGTGGCCTGTGATACACTGTTTCATCCAACTGAAGTTACAAACACACATATACACACCCGAGTAGTATATAGATAGATTGTAATTAACTGTAAATATGGAAGGTTTTTAGAAGCATGAATAATCAATGTTATTATCAATTGTTTAATGTTTGTTCAGCAGCAGATTTTCTAGATAGTCAATCTGTTGATGTGATGTTGCGCAATTTTGCTTCTCCTTTTAGCTTTTCACTGGAGTTCTGTTCAACATCTAGTGGAAACCTGCTGAGCAATGCATAATATGCAATTTTGTCTGCACATTCAGAAAGATAGCTTATCCTCTCTTAAAGAAGTGCAAGAGCCCTTTGCAATGCAGTAAATTGGGATTAAGCGTTATAAACAGCTTCAGCATAAGAGAAAGTTTATTTTCCTAGTTTTTTTTAAAAAAACTTGCAATTTATTGCTACAGATGATCAAAGAAAAAAATTAATGAGAAAGTGAGAATATATATTCCCTTAGACATCAAGGCTTCAGACATTTGTTAAGTCTCTTAGAAGGTCTGGTTTCTATCTCCTAGTGGAAGGCTTTGTTTCTATCATTAAAATTGACATTCCGATAGGACTCGCTTTGAACTGTAATTTGTCTTTATATTATTTCAAAAATATTATTTATATGTTTATGCATGTTGGCAGAGGTGCTCTTACATTGTCAGCTTTTAGAAGGCTATTCATCATACGGTCTAGTCCAGATTAGATACCCTTTGACATCCTGATCCTTGTTTTCCTCATCAGCTGAATTTGAGGTAAATGTACAACATGCAAACAATCAAGCCACAAAATGGCAGCACGTGATCAGAAGTGTGCCCTGTTGCCTCACCTTTCAGCAACTGTATACCTCAAGAAAGGGATCCTTTGATGGCATTTCGTGATGAAATCTTGGAACCATTTGCCTACTAAATGAAGGATGTGGTCTATCCTTTTCAAAAAGGCAAAGATTTCACATGTTTATTTTGGCTCCTCTCAGTCAAAGCCTGCTGTGATTTTACTATACTTAAAATTAACAATCTGTGTTATGCTCACTGTATTGAGTTACTCAGGCTTCCTCCCTCGTTCACCAAAATATTTGCTAGAGAAATAGTAAAAGCGGGGAAGTAACCCAACTCTTTGCAGTCTGTAACCTAGACTTTTACTGTGCTGATTGCAGCAGTGATGAACTGAGACCAATCTTTTTTTATGATCAGCTGAAATCCTTATAAATATTTTCATTTCAATGTCTGAAGGCCATATTTGTGACTTTTAAGTTTTCAAACTGCTAAATCTAGATGGAATCATAACAACTTACCCATAAAATAAAACACCAGTAGCAGCAGCATGCATTAAAATACACAGTCAACAACAAACCTTAAAATAAAGCATATTATGTTTATGCAGTGTAATCTGCTCAAAACAGTAAGTGAAACTCCTTTCATAATCAATCAGCAATTCCCTCATTTTAGCCATCAATCATCTCACATACAATCTGCGTCATAGATCTATCTCTCCCCCCTTTTACCTCTACTTTTCCTTCCTCTCACCCACCTTAACCCTACATCAGTCTAGCCAAACTGTGCATCCGGTGAAGTGAACTGCAGCTTATGTTTTTTGACAAAATTTATTAGATACCAGATTCTCGCTCCTTTGAATCTGAGCCAGGTGATCCAATTCTTTCAGAGTGATCTGTAGATCTCTCCCCACCATCTTCTTAATCTTCTCCAGGGATTTGTTGGATCTGGAAAAGACCTTTTAAGGAGAGACACAATACAGCTTCTTGCAAGGCTGTAGGCATCATCCCCTCAAGCACTGACCATTGTCTTAAGGCAGCCACTCATATTCCCATCTATACTGACTACCTCCCATAGAGTCAGGTGGGGCATAGATCCATCCCATAGATACCAGAGGGCATGCAAGAGAGCACCCTTTCCACTTCATTAGACTGTACAGCCCAAACATAGCCCCAGGTAACATCAATAATCATCACCCAGGTACAACCTTGGACACTTCCCACTGGTGAATCCAAGCATCTTTGTTTGGGGTTGTGCAAAACTGGTGCTTAGTTAGCTCAGGTTTAAGATCTTTCTGCCTATATTGATCTTTATCCATGTATAATGAAAATAGATGTATTCCTTTGATGTGTGAGGGATGTTAGGAAAGAAAAAAAAATTAATCTGATGTTATTGTGGAAATTATTGCAATATGTAAGGGTAATCTTAACCTGTTATAAAGGATAAACCTTTTTTCCAAATTGCCATTAATCTTAACCTGAAAGAGAAAAATAATTTGGTGGTGTCATTCATTCCTGCTCCACTAGCAGGAGTGACTATTTCTGAGAACAGTACCAACTGATGGTTGAAATCTGATGTGAAGTATGAGAAGCCTGGAATTACGATAACTAGCGCTCCCCTCTAAAGTATTTAAACTACTCTTTTTGTATTTTTACCATAGTTACATTATATTACTTTGTCTTTCAGACATAATATTTATAACTATAGGCATCAAGCATCTGTAGTTCTTTACTCACCAAAGGGGATTAATTAACATCAGCTACATTTAGTTTAAAGGTTCACTTCACATCACAACTGCTATGTTGTCTTGTCTTGTTAAGTTTCTGAATCTGCCCCTAAATGGAAGTGGTTTTCTTGTAACTTAAGAAAGAGGAAAATTAGTGATGTGTTTCATATGTAAAAAGTGATTGTGGGTAGTGTGTGCACCTACAGTAGAACAGGATCTTTTCAAGCAAACAAGCTCTGGCAAAACAATATATATAGCTGGAGTAAATGGTCTTGTTTATTTATACTGTGAGGAATATCATCCAGAGTCATGGATTTCACATTCAGCTTTTTTTGTAAACCATTGGCAGTCCTTGTGAAGTTGGTGACATGGAAATTCTGTAAATAATGAATGAATTCACTTTATATAGATTAGATTAATTAGATTAGATGTTCAGAGACTAAACATACTTAACAAACTGAATGAAATTATAAGTAAATAGTGGGGAAGCACAGAGAACATGCAAAAACTTGAACAATGAACTGCAATAAGTATACAATATCATATGACACATAATATTGATATAGTTGCAGTTCAGATTACAAGACCACCAAAAATAGAAGCCACCAAAAACTCTTGGCAACAAAGCAGAGGTTGGCTAGCCTTCCCAAAATTTTGATGAACAAATTATGCATACATACATAAAATCCATCCAATCCTATTTTTAAATATATATTTTTGTAACTTAATTTTACATAAATTCATTACATTTATAAAGTATAAATGAATTCATTATGCCCCAGTAATGGGCATTCATACCTTCATTGCCATTGGCTGGACTAGTGTAGGGTGTTGTGTGTGGCATTACTTTTGTAAATGACCTAAAAGCTCCCATTGGTGCAGAGAGTGGCAGCTAGATTACTGGCAGGAGCACTCCAACATCATAATATAATGTTAATTCTCAAGTTGTTCCCTTGGTTACTAGTATAGATCTGGCCCCAATTCAAAATGCTGGTTATTACAGTATTGTTAAAGAGCTATAGGGCAAGATTGGGAAATCTAAGAAGAATCTGTGTGTCTGGTCTAGATATTTACAGACAGCCTGCTGAGGATTTTTCTTTCTCGGAAGGTCCATGGGTAAAGCCAGGCAACAGAGCTTTTTAGTGGTGGCCCCCACTCTTAGGAATATTCTCCTTGCAGAAATATGGATGGCATATCACAAGCAACTCAAAAACATCTTTAAAGGTACTCTTGGACCTCATTTGTTTCATGTGTTGTCATGTGTTTAACTTTTTACTTTTGAGTTTTGTATCTTGTTGTTACCCAGCCAAAGTCCATTAGGATTGGGGCAATATAGAAATGTTTGAAAATAAATAAAAGTTGTTTGTATAATTTTAAGAACATTGCACTGGAGAGGGGATGTATCTGTCAGGACAAATTTTGACTGGAGAAAGATTTTTATTTCACTTAAAAATATTTCAGTCAAGTGAAATGAAACCAATATTTCTGAGCTTTTCAAGTGAGCTGTCAGCCAGTTATAAAATAAATCATACTTAATAATAAAAAATAAGAAGGAATTTTTGTTCTCAAATTAAATATTTTATAAACTCAAATTATTCTTAAAAACAATTGCAATTTTCTAGAGTGAAATATGTTCCTAAAATTAATACAAGTTTTTAAATGAAAATTGTGGATTAAATTGCTCAATTGCTAGATTCTAGTTCCAAGAAAAGTATTTTATTCTGAACTGCAAATAATTGAACTGGATACTTTGGATCAGGATATTAAATTTGGTAACGTCTCTATGTTCCAGACTCTGTATTTTCATCATACTAAAGCTCCATTCAATAACACTCTGTGTAATAAATTTATTAAGTGCATCAAAGCCCCATGAGAATGAGCTGTCAACGTAAATCCATGTTTAAAATAGTTTCTTCTGACTCTTAAATTATATCTCAGATTTTAGGAGATTTTAATTCATTTATTCCTGCTTTCAAACACTGATTTTCCTGTTTGAATATAAACACTCGAAAGGAATCAATAGTGCTGATTAATGTTCAATTTTAAATGGCCAGTTATTGACAATAGGAATGTCCCCACTTTTAATAACATTGGATTGTTACTTTTAGCTATGAAAATAAAATACTATTTTTAACAGCAAAGAGAATCTTACACACTAATTTTTGCAAACCCAGACCTCTCACCCTCCCTCAAATCCCAACAATATTAAGTATCTCACAGCGGGCTCTACTGGCAGTCATTATGAGGTTCTATCAAGTCTTAGTTTTTGAGTCCTTTTCAGAGATAAATACAGCTTTTAAAGAAAAATGCTCATTTGCATGGACTTGCTCTCTTGAGAAAAGCAGCCTTTACGATGCAAATGCATTTTGCAATGAATTGGCAACGCAAGATGCTATTGCTAAGCCTCTGAGTTTATAAAATACAGAATGAAATTTAAGTGTGTGTCCCAGCCAGATTCATCAGTGTTAATCATGGAGCATTTACTTCTATGTGAACCGTGATGTCTTTCTGCATGTATTTGCTATGTCCCCAGTGTATTATAGACTACATTATAAGATAACCACAAATGACCATGACTAACATGGAGGATATATTATCATCTCCTCTCCCAAGAGGACAATTTCTTTGACTCGGTAGAAACAATCTAAACTGGAGGCTGTGAGAGGGAAGGCAACTGTCTCCATTTTATGACCATACTGTTTGGGGCCTGCTTGTTTTTTATCAGTTTAAAAAGAAAATAGAAACCATACATTATTATTTCGATTCCTTGTAATGATGGAAATCTCATGTAATACTATAAAACTATTAATTGCAGTACAAATAAAAAAATAAAACACATACAAATGGATAATATAGACCACAATGTATTTTGCCTATAAGAAATGGAAAGCCATTAACAATTATTGTCATCTTGAATTTTTGGAACAGTTCTGTATTTGGTCTGTTTTCTAACACATTAAGAAAATTGGAATGTTTTTAGAATTCATTGCAAGATACTTTGAAATGTTTATGTATAGAATTTAACACCTTATTTTAAATATACTTTCTATTAAGTGAAGAGCAATTTTAGAAGTCAGTTATGCTTCATTTTGAGAATATACTAATACAAAATACATGTTGTAACCTCATTAAAATTATGGCTCCTTTTAAAGAATATGGAATTTCTCTATTTCTTGATGGGCCATTTATAGCTTCTTGAGCCCAGATAGATATTTCTCCTGTGTTAAATTTAATAAAGCAGAGATTGTTGTTGTTCAACTCTTCGGGACTTAGTTCCACACACTTAGTTGTGTCTGACTTTTCGGGACCCCATGGACTGCAGCACACCAGGCCTCCCTGTCCTGTCCTGCCTCCCAGAATCCACCCAAACCCATACCCAATGTGTCTACAAGGCTATCTAACCATCTCATCCTCTGCCATCCCCTTCTCCTTTTGCCGTCAATATTTCCCAGCATCACAGTATTTTCCAATGTATCCTCACTTCACATTAGGTTGCTAAAGCATTTGAGATTCAGCTTCAATGCCTGTCCTTCCAATTAACAAACAGGGTTTAAGATTGACTGATTTGTTCTCCTTGCAGTCCAAGAATCTCAAGAATCTTCTCCAGCACCATAAATTAAAGGCATCAATTCTTTGGTGCTCAGCCTTTCCCACAGCCATACACCACTACAGGGAAAACCATAGCTTTTACTATATGGACCTTTGTCAGCACTGTGATGTTTCTGCTTTTTAATAGACTGTCTAGGTTTGCCATAGCTTTCCTCCTAAGTAGCAAGTGGCTTTTAATTGCATGGCTGCAGTAACCGTCTGCAGTGATCTTGGAACCCAAGAAGGTAAAAATCTGTCACTATTTGCCAGGAAGTGATGGGACCAGATGCCATAATCTTAGTTTTTTTAATGTTATGTTTTAAGTCAGCTTTTGCACTCTCCTCTTTCACCCTCATCACCCTCTACACGTTCTGCCATTAGAGTGGTATCGTCTGCATATCTGAGGTTGTTGGTATGTCTGCCAGCAATCTTAATTCCAGCTTGTGATTCCAGGCATTTCAGCCAGGCATTTCACATGTTGTACCCTGCATATAAGTTTAATAAGCAGGGTGGCAATATACAGCCTTATTCTACTCCTTTCCCAATTTTGAACCAATCTGTTGTTCCATGTCCGGTTCTAACTATTGCTTCTTGACCAGCATACAGATTTCTCAGAGACAGGTAAGATGGTCTGGTACGCCCATCTCTGTAAGAATTTGTCAGTTTGCTGTGATCCACACAGTCAAAGGCTTCAGAGTAGTCAATAAAGCAGAAGTAAATGTTTTTCTGAAACTCCCTTGCTTTCTCCATGATCCAGCAAATGTTGGCAATTTGATCTCTGATTTTTTTGCTTCTTCAAAACCCAGCTTGTACTTCTGGTAGTTTTTGGTTCACATACTGCTGTAGCCCAGCTTGGAGTATTTTGAGAATAACCTTGCTAGCATGTGAAATGAGTGCAATTGTACAGTAGTTTGAACATTCTTTGGCATTGCCCTTCTTTGGGAGTGCAATGTAAACTGACCTTTTCTAATCCTATGGCCGCTGCAGTGTTTTCCAGATTTGAGTGCAACAGTTTAATAGCATCATCTTTTAGGATTTTAAGTAGTTCATCTGGAACATCATAATACTATTTTTGTTGTTACTGTTTCCTAAGGCCCACTTGACTTCACATTCCAGAGTGTTTGGCTATTGCTCAGTGACCACATCATTGTGATTTTCAGGGTCATTTAGATCTTCCTTGTATATATCTTCTGTATATTCTTCTTAATCTCTTCTGCTTCTGTTAGGTCCTTATCATTTTTGTCCTTTATCATGTCCATTTTTGCACAAAACATTTTCTTGATATCTCTAATTTTCTTGAAGAGATCTCTACTCTTTCCCAGTCTATTGTTTTCCTCTATTTCTCTGCATTGTTCATTTAAAAAGGCCTTCTTATCTCTCCTTGCTTTTGTCTAGAAATCTGCATTCAGTTGAATATATCTTTCCCTTTCTCCCTTGCCTTTTGCTTTCCTTCTTTCCTCAGCTATTTGTAAAGCCTCATTAGACAGCCACTTGGTTTTCTTGAATTTCTGTTTCTTTGGGATGGTTTTAGTAGCTACCCCCTGTACAGTGTTACAAACCTCTGTTCATAGTTTTTCATGCACTTTGTCCACCAGACCTAATCCTTTAAATCTATTTCTCACCTCCATTGTATATTCATAGAGTTTTACCATGGAGATCATACCTGAATGTCCTTATGGTTTTCCCTATACTTTTCAATTTCAGCCTAAATTTTGGAATCAGAAGCTCATGATCCAAGCCGCAGTCAGCTCCAGGTCTTGTTTTGACTGACTGTATGGAGCTTCTCCATCTTTGGCTGCAAAGAATATGATCAATCTGATTTCAGTGTTGACCATCGGGTGATGTCCATGCGTAGAGTCACCCTTGGGTTGTTGGAAAGTGTATTTATTATGACCAGCATATTCTCTTGATAGTTAGCCTTTGCCCTTCTTCATTTTGTACTTTAAGGCCAAACTTACTTGTTATTTTGGTTATATTTTGATTTCCTAGCATTCCAATTCCCTGTGATGAGAAGGACATATTTTTTTTGATGTGAGTTCTAAAACTGTTTTTGGCTTTCATAGAACTAGTCAACCCCAGCCTCTTCATCATCAGTGGTTGGGTCATAGACTTGGATTACTGTGATGTTGAATGGTTTGCCTTGGATTTGAACCAAGATCATTTTGGAGATTTCACCCCAGTATTGCTTGTCTCACTCTTTTATTGACGGTAAGGGCTACTTCATTTCTTCTAAGGGATTCTTGTCCACAGTGATAGATAAAGTGGTTATCTGAATTAAATTCATCCATTCTTGTTCATTTTAGTTCACTGATTCCTAAGATGTCTTTTTTCAATCTTGCCATCTCATATTTGACCACATCTGAATCATAGATCTTATATTTCAGGTTCCTATTCAATATTGTTTTTTACAGCAGAGGATATCTGGTCAAAATGGCATGTGGTCAGATGTGCATTACAGGCCAGCACTCCATGTACTTTTATTATTTTGATAAGCATAACTGCTATAACCAGAATCAGTTGATTATCTTCTGTTTTGGAGAAGATCTGTTTGTTACTTCTTGGATAACACATTATAAAGTTTTAGCTTCATAAAATTCATACCAAAATTGAGGTGACAACCAACTTTCTCAACTGACATGTGATTCCATTATTCCAGAAGAGAATAAGGAATTATGGAAGTGCTAGCATCTTTAACCTGCCAGAATATTATAACTTGGTTATTGGTACAGCTTTTTGTTATCCTTTTCATGAAGCTGGGAAGACTCAGTCATTTATTGTGAATTTTCTCAGACTTCCAGGGAAGGATGAAGTCTTAAAGAAAGTTTGATTTACTGGCATCACTGAATGGGGAAAGAAGTCTATTCCCATTTCATATTAGGGAGGTTCAACAATGTAGAAAGGCATTTGGTATAGTGAAAATCTAGTGCAGGAGACAAATCTTCATTAAGTATCCAGAATTTTTTTCCCCTCAGATATATGGGACAAACTTCAGAGATTATTTCACAGTTCTGCAGAAAAAAACTTAACAATTTATTACATAAATTCCTACTGAATGGTTTTGAAGGACTGACAACTTTCCATGTTTGATTGTGTCTGCGATCAAGTTTAGGGGCCAGATTGTTTATCTTCTGCTTCTAATTATGCTTTTGCTTGTTCTATACAGATGACAGAGTGGGTTGGATGATAAACTGTAGTCCCTTTTGCTACTACTACTTCTTTTCCCCTTTTGTCTTCTACAACATCTCTATTATTTCTTCTCTCATGCAGATTCATTGAGGGGCCCTATTATTAAGAAGTCAAATAGGAGAATTATAGAGATTCTTCCCCTTCCATGTTGGTTCAAAAAAATAATTAGCTGATAAAGGTGTAGTAGGGGTATCAGACTACAGTATGCTCTGCATTAATTCTTTATATTGCAGAGTAGGACTGCACATTTCATTTCTCTTTTTCAGTTTTTCCTCTGGGGAGAGCAATTTGATATGTTTCTATTAAAATGTGTATATGCTGAAGATAGACATGGAAATAGCTCCTTTTCTGGCTTCTCACATTAATTTTAATGGCAGTTATTTTTTGGTAACATGGATTGTTCAGGGGTTTGAGTTCACCATCTACGTATAGATGAGATTAATTTATCCAATTTATACAGCTGCCCATTTCACATCAAAATTTAAATGAGGGGAAATTTGTATACAGCTTCTTGAATTCTTTCTAACTTATTCAGCAGGAATGAAGATTGGAGATGTTTACAGTATATTTTTCTTCTGTGTAACAAAGTAATATGCGTTTGTGTGTATTTCCATTTTCTTCTTGTGTTGAATCTATGAATATTGGGAAGCATATGGAAAACTGTTTATGCCTTGCTCCACATCATGTGACCACAAAGAAGAGGAGTGGGGAAGTCGTAACTACTAGACAGATGCATTGGGGGATTTTTTTCCTGGATTTTTTTCTATAGAATTCAAACTTCCTTCTCCATCATACCAATTTCAGTTCCTTTCTGTTCAGTTTTTGCAGTTATCTGGAAGTCCCAAGGCCTTTTATGTAACTTATTTCCAGAATTCTGTTTCATTGGAATTAAATTAGAAAATGGGTACTGATACTGTTTTCTTCTAGATAACTCATATTCTTTCAAGAAAAGTTCTTCAAGAAATATTGAATGAAGGAAGTATATAAGTGGTAATTGTATATGTTACAATTTTGCTTGGGAGCCTGGAAAAAAGATCTTGGAGGAAATAGTTTTAACTAACAGCCACCTCTCTATATCAGATGGTAGCTAGGTTTTGACCATGATCAGATCATGGTTAATAATAATATATTAATGATAACCTGTTACTATCACATTAAGTATATATTTATTATTATATCTTAATTATATATTAATTGAACTGCTTATAACCTGATACTAAAAATACCTGAATAATGGCTGACAAGCATGGGGGAGTAGTAGATGCAGCTCCTAAATTTAATACTTACAGCACCATACCTCTGCCCTTTTTTAAAGCAGCCATGTCACCCATTCAATATAAATGAGTAGCAGAATGATGCTGCACTCCCACAGTTCCAAAACACTTCTTTTGAATCAATGCACAGCCTTATTCAACACTAAAATTAAAAGCACCTCTGTATCTCAAATAGGAAACTATTTCATGGGTAGTCTACAAACAGTAGTTTCAACACATTCTCAGTGCCTACCACAAACCACTAAATCTCCACATGGGATTTACGAGACTGAAGGCCTGCAGTAGGAGGTAGAATTTCCCTGATGTGGCTGCAAATAGCCAAATGAGATTACACATCTGTGAAAAAATATTTGCCCCCTTTGAGAGACTCTGGAATTTTCCCTGATTTTGCTCCTGAATGTTTTAAGAATGTTGTATGAACCAAATGTAATAGGCACCACACTTTAATATTATTTGTTATCTCAGAATTCTTTTTGTGTATCGGTACTACCCATATGAAGCTCAGAAGCAAAATAATACAAACCTTCTGAAGAACTATAATTGTTCCTACTTCCTTCACCCATTTCTTCGTAATGCATGTGCACAGCCACATTACTTTTCCAACATTATTAGACACATCATTTCATTATGTACTGAGCTCTGCTCTATTAATTGCTTAAATTCAGATTGGATTTGCTTTGAACAGTAAATTAAATCCAGATGAGCTGTGTTGTTCTGGATGTTGAATGTAGTCCCTTCAAACTTTGAAGGGATAACAGTGAGAAAGTTCATTCTCAGTTTTCCTTCTGATTTCTAGAGCCATTAGCTTTGATGAAGTGAGTTACAGTATATTGAAAATGATGAAATATTAATCAATTCTCCAATATGTAAGCATTATTTAATCATGTGGCAAAAGCTTTCTGTTGAAAGAAATAGAGTTCTGGGTACCATCTTATTTTGGCAAGATGAACATATTCCCTTAATGCTTTATTCTTGTGCCAGAGTTCTACAGGCTTTTGGGAGGCAATGGTGATATAAACTGCCAGACCAGGAGGCATGTTTGTGTTTATTGAGTAGGGCAAAATTAGTTGACCAGTTCTAATAACCACTTATTTCTTTGACTCAAAGAAGCCAGCTTTTCAATCACACATAAGTGACTTTCATATGTTTTTTAGCTTCCTTTATAGCTGGAGATGAGATGAGTTTAGTGGGAACTTGGAGGGCATAGATGATGTCATCTGCTCTATGTCTACTTTAGGTTTTCTGAAATTTATATTATCCTAAAAGACCAGAATGCCAAGGAGATCTGGGGAATTTCTTGGTTTTGAGGCTCATCTATCATCCATGATCATGCTTTCAATCATAGCTTATTGAATTAATGTATTATTTCAGTTTATAGTGGTAGAAAGGAAAAATCATGGAATCTTCATGAAGCAGAGGCAGGCAATCTTTTGGCAGGTTGTGACTGCTCTTCATTTTCAAGGAATCCTTTCAGTAATCATGGGCTGGCAATGATACGTTAATCTTAACAGATGAGATGGAGTCAGATTTTCAGCTTTATTTGCAATGTTGAGAGAAATGACTTTTTTTAGAATAGATGTGGTATGCCTATCAGAAATTTGGCACATCTATTTGGTTACCAAAAAACCTGAAACGAAAGAAAATAAAGGACAATGATGTTATTTTATTAAATTGTTTTATAGTTAGGGAAGCTGCAAAAAACAACAAGTGGATTGCACACAGCTGGCAGGCTATACCTTGCTCAATCCTCCATATACAGTTGATTGTCTTACAATTTCTTTATGCTCATTTCCAAATTTGAGCAACCACAGAAGCTTCCAGCTGCCACAATTTTGTCATCTCCTTTCTTTCTTTGGGAGTCCAGAGGACTTCTGAAACTAGAGAAAAGATGGAAGACTAGAAGTTTGCTCTTCATATTCTAGGAAGACCAGTCACTACCCAAAGTAATAAAGAAAAGAAAAAAAAAATGAAATTGCTATTGATGAGACACACTACACTGTAAATATAGAATGGACATATATCCTAAGAAAGTCATTAATATGTGTTGTCTATTCACATGTGTCACTGATATATTTTATAGGGGTAAACAACTCTTTGAAAAGATGCTTGTTTTGATGCAAGTTTGAAACACTCCTCCAATGATACTTTATGAAACAAAATTAGAAGTTTGGTCTAGTGGTTAAGGCATCAGTCTAGAAATTGGGAGGTTGTGAGTTCTAGTACTGTCTTAGGTATGAAACCCAGCTGGGTTACTTTGGGCAGTTATTTTCTCTCAGCCAACTCACCTCACAGGATTGTTGTTGAGGGGAAAATAGGTGGAGGAAGGAGTATTGGGTATATTCACCACCTTGAGTTAAAGGCATGATCTAAAAATAATCTAAATCATGATCTCTTGCTTCACAGAGCAGAGCTACTGTACTGTTTCACTTTGATCTGTTTTTCATCCTTTCCTCAGCTGCTAAGGCAGCACTAATGAAAGAATGCACCCTTTACCTCCCCTACTACAATTAAACATGCATCCTAGACACATTTGGGGGTGCAGGTGCCAGAGAATACCTTATTTGCTTAGGCAGGCCCTTGCTAAAAGCAGATGTTCCAGATAAGGCATAGCGCTTGCATAGAAACTGTTTTGGCAGAAGATCAGGTGAAACTCAAAGACCACACAAAGGACTTAGATGAAGTGAAACATCCTATCTCCATGGTGAAAATCTCTTCACTGAATTGCTTTCAAAGGCTTATACTACTGTATATACCCTAGTCCTAAATTTTTCCATATTCAAAACATTTATTTTCATTCATAGATGACTGCCTTAGAAGGGAAGGATGAGCACTGTTAATGGGGGTATCTCATTAATTGACAGGACTTTTCATTTTTACTTAAAATAATAATTAACTTGCCCTTTGTTACAAATCTTCCCTAACTTGGTGCCCTCCAGATGGGGCAGTGGCTATACCAGTTGGAAATAGTGGGTTGTTACTTAGCAGCTTTGAAGAATACCTGTTAGAAAACACTTAACT
>JANHZU010002167.1:161118-181165 GCA_032468055.1 Acrochordus granulatus | reverse complement strand
TGACTCTCGGCGGCTTACAGTGAAACAATAATAAAAACCTTTAAAAAAACCCAACCAGACCGAGAGGGGAGGAGTGAAAAAAAATATATATATGGGGGATATATATATATAAATATGGGGGAACGGAGGTGACTCCTAAACTACCAACCACCTCCACGATGATGTATCCCCATTAGAGCCCCTATTTATGACTAGAAAATAGTATAAATGTTGTTTGTAAGATATTATATTTTGAATTGTTATTCATATGATGTCCAGTATTCAGAGTGGACTTTTATAGACTGATTGGCAACCTCCCTTATTTCGTCAGTATAAAATAACTACACATGACAGTTACATCATCATTTAAACAGAACACAAAAATAATTGACAAAAGAAAGAGTTTTGTCTAAGCTTTCACAACATATTTCTCCAACAAAATGCAAAACCAATTCTCTTTCTAAAAGACTGAAATTTGTTTTTAAAAATACATTAGAAATAGACTTAATGGAATGCATGTCTTGCAGAAATATACATCTAAAGGATAGATCCATTTAGGTCTGAATTATACTCCCAGAAGTACAGAACTGGCTAGTTTATTGAAAATGAGGACCGGGAGAAATTTTTAAACTTTTATTTTAATAGCAAACTTTAACAGAACAGAAACAATTTTCATAGTTTGAAGAGGTTAAATAAGGAAAAAAATTAAGGTTGATTGAACACAGATTAATTAACTAAATGTGTTTTATTGCTTGAAGCCTCTGATCATTAGATTAGAGTAATCTTCTTCAACTTGTTTCCTGAATGGTTTTTGGATTAGAGAAGTTGAAGTCCACCACATCTGGAGGGCATGAAGTTGAACAAAGATGGATTAGAGAAAAGAACATTTTCTCCTCATTGTTGAGTATTATTTGTACTTTGATATCCAGATACCCAGAAGCAAATATAAAGAACATGAAGAGAGGCATCCAAATATAGCACACAAGTTCCTGTAAGCAGCTCTTCCTTTGTGTGGTATTATGAGGAAAAACGTAACAAAGGGGATGGGGCAGAAGAACAAATTGTGGTAATCAATCCGAACATTCCAATCAGAATGCAATTTCCCATAGGCCAAAAATCTGTTAGTGCAAGGAACTGGCATAGCCTCTTTTAAATTTAACGTGTTGTGCTGATGGAACTGCTTGATGAACTTGTGCCAGTCCATTTAATTGATCTCTTTAATCTGGATGAGCAGTCTTTGCATATTTTTTTGATGTATATACGTATGTAGGCACACACACGTATGTCTGTGTGCGCGTGCGTGTGTATGTAATCTTCCTGTGGAATAGAGCAGCTTTCTCTGACCTACTTTATTGATTTATTTAATTTCTATAGCTGCTCATCTCAACAGGGGACTCTGGCAGTGTATACCACAAAGCATTAAAACAATGAAAAACAATCAAAACAGTACAAAATAAATATATGTGGCAGTGATTGATATCAACACACTCGGGCACCCAGGTCTGGACTCAGTACTAAAAGTCTCTGAGAAATCCAGGAAGATGTACCAAAATATTTTCCTTATATTTTGGATTTCAATTTCCAGAATACTTAGACAACATGGCTACATCTGTTGGGGTCCAATTTGTGAAAGACTGCAGCTCTTACAAACTTTAAAATTTCTCTCTCTTCTAAATAAAAATAAATACATCCTTCTATAATGAATATTTCAACACCATTTCGCCAAGATGTTTTGGAACTCTTTACAGGTTTCTTATTCTTTGTTATAAAGCAGACTTGAGGGAAGGATTGAGGAAGCAGAAAGCACCACTGAACAAAATCTAGTTCTGTAGATTGGCTTTATCTATAGATGAAGAGTGGCTTCATTCTTGTTTAAATCACTTATTCCTGAATTTGCCATTTTTTGTGGATTTGAAAATATATGTAGGGAAGTCCAGAGTTGTATGGAATCAAGAGAACTATATATGACAAATATAAACATCTAATGACAAAAGAAGTCAATATATTTAGTGACGAACAATTTAGCATTTGATCCTGTTGTATTGACAGAAAATGAAAATCGCTTTATGATACTGATGTATTTAATCTACCTAAAAGTGAAATAAATGAAAATAATTGATTATAAACCTTAGTACTGTGGATGAATTTCCCAACAAATCATCTATTAAACTTACGAAGTTACCAAAAAAGTTTTAGTAGTTTTCTATTTCCATATTTGTTAATTTACGGAAGGTCATGGGCCTGAAAAATCAATGCTTAATGTGGCATTACCTGATGCTCCAGAACTTCAAAAGCTAAGCAAGAATCAACCTAATTTGGGGAGTACCATTTAAAAACCAAAATTAATGTATGTTTTCTAGAAGATTGTTGAGTCTTAACTAAAAATTCTTCAGCAATCTTGGCTATAAATCATGGGTAGAAAGATGAGATTTAAATTATATGGATGAATAAATAAATAAAATAACAGGGTCCAAATAACATCCAAATCTGTTATATTATTCTCATTTTTATTTTATTTTTAAAAAATATTTGGGATATGCTGCTTTGAAGATTTTCAAGTAAACTTTTTTAAAGGGTTTTAAATCATTGTTATTATTGTCCCTATTGTAAGCTGGTGAGAGTCATGTATTTTAATAAAAATAAGTAAATAATAAAATATAATTTTTTGTTCTATCTTTTGATACAGTTTCTTTTGCACCTAATTTTAATAAAGAATATCCCTCAGACATGTAGTTTGCTTGGCTTATATGTATAAGGTGAACCTTGCCATGATTTGAAATGATTACTTAGAGAAAGATGGAAAATGTTTTGTTCATCAATGTTGCACTAATGGTTCCAGAAATAACATAGTAGTTGGGGTGATGACACAAAGTGTTAGGATTATATTATGACCAAGGAAATATTGCCACTTTTCCTGGACTTATGCCCATTTAATAGCTTGTTTTTATGTTTCTCACTTCAAAGTGGTGGGAAGCTATGAAATTAGTTTTCAGCAACCTGGACTGGAAGGTGTTCTGGGTATTAGAGTTGTAAATTACCCAGTCCTTCTTAGTGCAATGGACAAATTTAATGATTTTAGCTTATTTTAAAATCCATGGTTATTAAAATGTGAGCCTGGGTTGAAATCTCTTCCTCATATGCCTTTAATTTTTGTTTCTAAGCTTTTCATTTAATGCCGCTCAATACCTACTAAATTGATAAAATAATGCATATTCACCCTAGTGATAGATGTACAGAAGTGATCATTTAGAGTAGGAGCATTAACTATTTAAAGGTATTTAAAACCAATTTAAATATTTCGCTTAAAGATGTTTTTCATTTTTGATTAAATGTGCCTACACAGTGAAACCATGTTCAATATTTTGGCTGTAAAACTATGCATCAGGGAATAAAATCCATTTGTGGCCTTATGTATGAGTAAAATGTATTGAGACAAACATCTGCTAAAACTTTCTATTCCCCTTCAGCAATCTTATTGAAGAAAGCAAAGTTTCTGATCCATTTGATATGTTTGCATATTCAGAGTTTCCATTTGTTGCGTAAAAGAATGCTGCTAACACTGGTGAATTTCATTTTATTGTTTTAAGACCCGTTTATCCATCCTTTTGAATTGTTCTTAGTTTACAATATGCATGCAACCACAACTAAACTGTTCCTGATTTTACTTGAAGACATTTGGCTTCATAGGTGTGCTTGAATACCTAAAAGCTGATTATCATTGGAGGATATTGGAAAAGAGGCAAAGCAAAAACCTTTGAGAAAATAGGAGTCCCTTTCTGAATATACAAGTTAACCCCAAACATGTGTGCTATCTCTATAGTGCAGCCCACAAGCCATGTCTAACTTGATTAAGGTTTCTCTGTTGCAATTTTTTATCCACCAGAAATAAGGCTTTTTCCTTCGTAAAGGCTATCATTTGTGGAACTTTTCAAACATTCAGACTTTGCATAATACTTCTTCCTTCCTTGAGACCAGTTTCTCTGTAACATCAGGACAAATGGATGTTTTCTCTGCCTGTCTCTTCATAATATCATTTTTATCCTTCATGGAATTAAATCACACAAATGACTTTAGTTCTGTTCTTTCGCCAACACAAGGCTTAGCTATAAAATTTCAAAAACTTTTGGAAAAGAACAAATGTACTCATTTGCTCCTACCGTCCTCATGTATTCCAACTACGGTTTGATTGGGAAGGGATGGATGCTACTACTGCTGGCTCATTTTCCTTCCCCTCTTTCCTGGAAGTGTTTAGAACATGGCAGATGGTTGCAATGTATTAGCTTGTTGTTCTATGTTATTACTGGTTGATTAAACATTCCTATGATCTTGTTATATGGGTGACCTGCATATGTTAATTCTTGCAGTCTCTCTGGAGATACATTATTTAGAAATGTCAGTAAAGCAAGCAGTAGAAAAACCTACTCATGACAAGAGTTCTTGATTAATAGGAAAGACAAAAAAGTGGTAAAAAACAAGCTCATGACTTTCTTTAAACAATAGCCAGGCTTCCTATGTGTGTCACAAATAGACATCGTAAGCAGCTGGTCATCTAAGCATGAGTTTTCAATGTCCTTTGTTCTACAGGCCAGCCCTTGCAAGGACATTTCTCTGCACCTGACTTAACAACATTTAAAAAACATTACCCATCCCTCACAACGCAGGCAGAGAAATTTTTTTAAAATGGTCTCAGTGAAGGTCGGTTTTTTAAAAATCTCATCTTACCGTATACAGTGAGAGCAATGAGAACAAATAACGATTTAACTCATATCTCCTGCAGACAGGTGCTAATCCAGCTGGAAAAGGACAAGAATGTAGTGTGGGAGCCAGTACAGAAGCATTTTTATTTATCAAATTTATATATTGCCTGTCTCACTACCTAAGTGACTTTGAGCAATTTACAAGTAAAATATGCCAACTCAAAGAATTCATTAGTACTGGACATCTTTTTGAAACATCCTCTTTCTCTAGCTTTGGTAGTGGAGTTGCTCTAAACACCTGTTCTGCTGGGGCATCCCATTTCTAATAGTCTTCCGGAATACCATTAAACTGGTTTTATGAACACATTATGATCTGGCCAAATCCAGATACTGAATACTTTTTCTCTCACTTTTTGTAATAGAACCAAGTATGGTTGTATGCTTTGTAGGGAACACAGAAGGCTAGGTTTGGATGTAGGAGTAGGTTTTGGGGCTTGGACTGGAACCATTTCAGGTTTGTCAGTAGCCCACAGCTGTCTCAACCATAGCTGGAAATCAGAGGCACTAATGCTGCATATAGTCTTTGGAGTCTTAGGAGAACTCCCCGCCAAGACCAGAAAAGCAGTGCTCTCTGGAAACCTGTAAGAAACTGAGAACCAACTGGGCTTGTGCACAAGAAGATGCTGCTGAAAACCTACATCCCATGATTGTCCATGGTCCAGTTAAGCAGCAGCCAGTTTGAGCTGGAAAGTTCAGATAGGTGGCATTGATGGATTGGAGTTAACTGGGTTGTTATATTTGTTCTCCCTAGAACAAGACATCTGGGTTGCAATCCTAATTTATCCTTGCTCTGTAGGAGAGTAGTTTTAAGATTTCCTCCAATTAACCCAGATGAGATTGATGTGAGTGATATATTGTTGGTGATCTACTGACCACAAGGTGGGAGTAGGGTGTAGACAGAAACATGAGGATCTACGCTGTGTCACCTCTTTGTTTACCACCCTGTCTGCTCTTCATCAAATCCACTGTTAATCTGATATTCCTTCCTTCTGCTTTTCTTTCCAGGCACGCATGCACAGAGCATATGTTCTTTGATTCTCCTTCTGCTAGGATGTAGCTAGCTAGTGCTAGGGTCTCTTTATCCCCATAAAGTATTTCCTGCAAATAGATTTCCTTTCTGTTATAGTTATAAATCCTGCTTCACTAATCCTTGGTCAGGTTAGATTTCCATTCTCAGAAGCACACACAAACACATACAAAGTACTTCAATCTCAAACAAAAATGCTTCAGTTTGTATTTCTATCTAGATTGATTATGATTACTTTACCATACATCTTCTTCCATTTTTTATTTAATATTATATCTTTGTTTTACATGCATAACAATGAAGGATTGTTCAATAAAGTGTTAAATGATTTTTGTGAATCTCATTTTGATCTCAGAGTTCACAATTACATTTATTTAAGGTACTCAGCAGCCTTTTGTCAATTGCACTAAGACATATAAAAAACTCTTGGATATCTGACTAATTTTGTCCTCCTACCCTGCCTCTCTCATAATGGAATTGGAATGTGATACATATCCAGAACTGGGGAAGAACAATGTTCCTAAAAAGGGGGCTTAATGGTAAGGATCTTAGAAATCATGTGATAAGTGTATTATATCCAGGATGAGTGAATTATCCATATATTTCTCCCTAAAATATCCAATTTTCCTTTTCCCATTTTTCCATCCTCCTTGCTGTATAATCTAAACTTTAACACACATATAATTTATCAATATATTGTCACCGGAAAGAAAAGGCTAGATGAAGACACTGAGTTTGGATGACATCAGGAATCATTGCCAGTGGTCTGATTAATATCCACATCCTAAACCATTTTTTTTTATTTGAACAGATTGTGCGAGCCTCACCACCATAATTTGTAAACATTAAGAACAAAATGTAATACTAGTGGTACATTATATATAGCCAAGATAGGAACACATAATTCCTGCTGCCAGCATGAAGGTAGTCAGATGTGCTCTACAGCACTCAGAAGCCTGTGTATTTACAAAAACATATGAATTCCCAATATTGTATGTTATAACTTAGATTCAGCAGCCTAATGCTATAGTGCATCCTATTTTCTCCTTTCTCTCAATGGATCATTCTGCTGCTTTATTTTATTTTATAGGGTGTATATAAAACTGGAATGGATTAATGAATTAATGAATGTAAAGCTTAGTATTGGATATATTCAGTGTAAAATAACAGTTATTGGACTAGTTCTGGGGAAATCCCAGTGAAGTCCATAGGAGTTCACTGAGTTATTTCAGACCAATCATTCTGTCTTAATCAAATCAAACTCAGAATTTGTAAGGAAAACAATGATGGGACAGAGGAACTCTGTTTATGTTGCCTTTTGCTCCTGAATGAAAGACCGGATATAAATCGAACATACAAGCATTTATTTTTTTTTTTAAAAAGCCAGGCTATTATCAATTGTAATACCGCATGAACTATTAAATTGCATATAGAAATATCACATAGTGGAACTTTCTTTTATAACTTAAAAACTAAATTTGTAAGAGGCCTGTTGCCTCTTTCGTAACACAATAATAGTTAATCTTTCGTAACACAATAATAGTTATGATTACTCAGTAGTAAGACCCATTTTTTCAAAAGCCTTACTTCCAAATGAGTCTGCTACTCTACTAAATTTTTACTTAAGAGGCTAGTTTCACTTTTCATATTTTAAATAGTATCCTTCAAAATCCCCAATTAATCATTTTATTTCATGGTTGAACTGGTATTCCCTAGACTAGCTGGTTTATAAAGCTGTTTTCTTCTTATTAAGAAGAATATCAGCCAAATATGTAAGTGTGGTTTTGAGGGCCTAACTAGCTATTTCTAGTCCCATACATAGATTGTTTCAGAAACCAAAGGGACTTGTGAATGAAGCCTCTTGGATAATTGCCTAACTTTAAGTCTGAAACCCCAATTAAAAATTGGCTCAGTCTGGAAGCATATGTCTTTTTAATGTCCTGGAAGTTAGTCTGCTATTGTAGTCATCTTGTAGCCTCAAAGAACTGTTAAAGAATAAGTTAATTCATTGTGGTTTTGGTTATTGGGAGAGCACAATTATAAACAAGCAGAGGCTATTGACTGACGTCTACATCTGATGTAATATTTTCCACACATACAAAACACCAGACATTTAACTTTGTATATCCAGTTTGCATTTATATTTCTTCTAAACACAAGAAAACAAATGGTAGACAAACAGAAGGCTAAAATGTTAAAGTAAGATTTTGTTGGGTTTCCTTCCCCTTGCTCATGAATCAGAATTACAATATCAAGGTGACCTCATTGATTATTTTTGTTTGTTGTATCTCAATGCACCATTTTTTCTAGGTATTGGAGTAGTAAACCAAAAGCACAGATTTTCAATTATACAGAGAGTCAACATGAGCAGAACTCTCCTGCTACAGATTTTCAACCCTCTCAAAAGCAAATGGATTATAAGAGAGATGACAGCTAGCTACATAGGAAATTATAAGAGAAATGACAGCTATACAAGAAGCCTCCTTCAGAGGCTTTTTATTATAAGGACCTTTCAAAAACCATCCCTTCATGGATCACTGCCTTGTCATGGTGAAGGGGCTTGCATAAACAGTGAGCTATGAGATGGACAGATTATAGTGGAGAGTTCTGACAAAACACAATCCACTGGAGAAGGAAATGGCAATCCACTCCAGTATCCTTGCCAAGAAAACCTCATGGGCAGTAACAAAAGGCTAAAAGATATGATGCCAGAAGATGAGCCCCTGAGGTCAGAAGGTGTCCAATATGCTACTGGAGAAAAGTGGAGGACAATTACAAGCAGCTCCAGAAAGAATGAAATGGCTGGGCCACAGCTAAGAGCACACTCAGCTATGGATGTGTCTGGTGGTGAAAGGAAAGTCCAATGCTGTAAAGAACAATATTTCCTCGGAACCTGGAATGTAATATCTATGGATCAAGGTAACCTGGATGTGTTCAAATATGAGATGGCAAAATTCCACATCCTGGGAATCAGTGAACTAAATAGGAATGAGAAATTTAATTCACTGTATCTAGTACTGTGGACAAGAATCCTTTAGAAGAAATGGAATAGCCATCATAGTTGATAAAATAGCAGGAAAAGCAGTGCTGGACACAATCTAAAAAATGACTGAATGATCTCAGTCTGAATCTAAGCAAACGATTCAGCATCACAGTAATCCTGTCTATGCCCCAAACACTGATGCTAAAGAGGCTGAAGATGACTGGTTCTATGAAGTCTACAACACCTTCTAGAACTAACACCAAAAAACAAGTTTTTCTCGTAATAGGGGATGGGAATACTACAATAGGAAGACAAAAGATAACTGGAATAACAGGCAAGTTTGGCCTTGGAATACAGAATGAAGTAGGGCAAAGGCTAACAGAATTTTGTCAAGAGAACATGCAGGTCACAACAAACACTCTTCTACAACAACCCAAGAGGTGACTCTACACATGGACATCGCCAGATGGTCAACACCAATATCAGATTGATTATATTTTTTTGCACCAAAGATAGAAAACCTCTTTACAGTCAGTAAAAACAAGACCTAGAGCTGATTATGGATAAGACCTTGAGCTTCTTATTGAAAAATTCAGACTTACATTGAAAAAAGTAGGGAAAACCACTAGGCCATTCAAGTATAACCTCAATCATATCCCGTTTGAATATACAGTCAAGGTGATGAATAGATTTAAGAGAACAGATCTGATAGAAGAGTGCCTGAAGAACTATGGACGAAGGTGCATAAGGAGATAGCTACGAAAACCATCCCAATGAAAAATAAAGGTAAGAAACCAAAGTGGCTGTCTGATGAGGCTTTACAAATAGTTGAGGAAAGAAGAAAAGAGAAAGGTACAATCTGGAATGCAGATTTCCAGAGAATAGCATAGATAAGAAGGCCTTCTTAAAGTAACAATGCAAAGAAATTGTGGAAAATGATCAACTGGGAAAGATTAGAGATCTCTTCAAGAAAATTGAAGATATCAAGATAATGTTTTATGCAAAATAAATTTAATAAATGAATATAATAAAAATGGTAGGAACCTAACAGAAGCAGAATAGATTAAGAAGTGGTGGCAAGAATACACAGATCCATACAAAAAGATCTAAATGTCCCTGACAACCACAATGTTGCGGTCGCTGAACTAGCGCCAGACATCCTGGAGTGTGAGGTCAAGTGGGCCTTAGCAAACACTAGCAATGACAAAGCTAGCACAGTGACAATATTCTAGTTGAATATGTTGCATTCAGTATGCCAGCAAATTTGGAAAACTCAACAACAGCCACAGGATTGGGAAAGTTTAGCTTATATTTTAATCCCAAAGAAGGGCAGAGCCAAAGAATGTTCAAACAACTGTACAATGTGCTCATTTCACATGTTAGCAAGGTTATGCTCAAAATACTACAAACTAGGGTTCATCAGTATGAGAACCAAGAACAACCAGAAGTATAAGATGGGTTTTGAACAGGCAGAGGAACTAGAGATCAAATTGCCAACATTTGCTGGATGATGGAGAAAGCAAGGGAGTTTCAGAAAAACATCTATTTCTGCTTCATTGACGATGCCAAAGCCTTTGATTTTGTGGATCACAGCAAAGTGTGGCAAACTCTTAAAGAGATGGGAGTACCTTACTTGTCTCCTGAGAAACCTATATATGGATTCAGAAGCAACTCAACATAGAACAAGGGATTGGTTCAAAATTGGGAAACGAGTACAACAAGGCTATATATTGTCACCCTGTTTATTTAAATTATATGCAGATTACATGATGTGAAATGCTGGGCTGGATGAATCACAAGCCAGAATTAAGATTTCTGGGAGAAATATCAACAACCTCAGATAAACCTCAGACGATTTATCTCTAAATCGTCATTAGAGTGACGATACCACTCTAATTGCAGAAACGGAAGAGGAACTACATAGCCTCTTGATGAGGGTGAAAGGGAAGAGTACAAACTTGACACTCTTGACACTCAGCATTAAAAGAACTAATATCATGGTATTAGAATTGATCCCATCAATTCCTGGCAAATAGAAGAGGAAAAAATGGAAGCAGTGACAAATTTTACTTTCTTGGGCTCCAGGTTCACATGCAGCCATGAAATTAAAAGATGTTTGCTCTTTGGGAGGAAAGCCATGGCAAACCTAGACAGTGTATTAAGAAGCAGAGACAACAACTTGCTGACAAAGGTCCATATAGTCAAAGTTATGGTTTTCCCAGTAGTAATGTATGGCTGTGACAGTTAGATCCTAAAGAAGGCTGAACACCGAAGAAGTGATGCCTTTAAATTGTGGTGCTGAAGAAGTTTCTTGGGAATCCCTTGAACTCCAAGGAGTACAAACCAGTCAATCCTAAGGGAAATCAACCCTGACAGTTCATTAGAAGGACAGATACTGAAGCTGAAGCTCAAATACATTGACCACCTAATGTGAAGAGGATTCATTGGAAACACCATGATTTTGGGAAAGATTGAAGGCAAAAGTAGAATGGGATATCAGAGGATGCGATGGTTAGATAGCATTGTTGACGCAGCGGGCATGGGTTTGGGCAAACTCTGGGAGACAGTGGAGGACAGGATGCTTGTTGTGCTGTGGTCCATGGGGTTTTAAAGACTTAGTTACTGAACAACAACAATCCAAACCAAATGGAATCGTAGACATTAAGGAGGGATGTGGAATCTCCAGGTATTTCATATTGGACATATTTATGTCTAGGTTGTCTTTTATATGAAATGGTTGCACTGAGCTGAGACTGGTATGTCTCCCCCAGAGATTTTGGAGTTCTCATGCAGTTTGGGAAATGGGCTGGTTAATTCTCAACTACAACAGGTTCTTCAGAATACAAAAATGAAATTACTAAGGGTAGGATTTCCATGCAAAGAAGTTATAAAAGGTGCAAACTTTATACCAATGCTAATCAAGACATTTCACAAAACTGCTTCTAACATTAATGATGTGTGTGTGCATGTGTGTGTCTGTGAAAGAGCAGGGGGAGGAGTTATTAAATACATGAGGAATAATTACATTAATTATCAATCCCTTATTACTCATTTGTTTACCTTGTACTTACTAAGAGTTTAAAATACCATCTCTGGCATATTACTTAAAGGCATAGTGTAGTTTACAGACTATAAAAATTATACTGCTGTGCCTTTTAAAGTCGTATAATAAAGTTAAATAGAAATATAAAGGACAGGTAAGTATCTAAAAACTTTGAAAGGAAAATTATTTGTTGTTTAAAAAAGAGAATATATTACCCAAGTAAAAACATTAAACAGTTTAAGAAACCACATGCAAGTTTAGAATAAGTCAAGCCAAGAAAGAATTTAAAGGCAACAGCCATTAAATAATAAGAGACATGTCATTTCAAGCAGGAAGTTTGCTTGAGAGTGACCAGATCTTAAAATTCTAAAGCTGATTAATATATGTTTGACAATTTTCATTAAAGATACATAGAAAGACTCAGACTTGGTCAACTGTTTGGAAATAAAGAATCTGCAGAATTATGACTGGAAAAAAAAAGAAAAATATGTCCTTTAAAAATATTTATTACTTTTATTCTCTTTTTGTTTTTTTAAAACTTTTAGCTCATTTTAATCGTCCTTTCATTCTGCAATTTTGCTCATCTTAGAATCCATTTTTAAATGAAGAATGGGAAACAAGATAACATTGATTATTTACTGAATAATATAATAATGTATGTAATTTTTTGGATTAATAAATACTGCATGTAAAATGCACTTTTTAAATAAATATGTTCCTTTTATCTTTATCAATGGCACTCAGTCTCAGTTCTTTGTCAAAATTTAAAAAAAGGTTTCAAGATTGCAAGCATTTATGAAAATGAAGATTCATTAAAATAGAGTTGGAACCCTTAGTTGTCAATGACTTCAAAAGATAATGTAATATTATAAAATAAAATTACAAGAAAGATAACAGTGGCCATGTATAAAAAATAAAAAAGGAAAGGACTGCTGTTCCTGAATAGAACAAATAATTTTTATTTATGTGCTTTGCACTGCAAATTACGCAAGCCAAATCTAAATATTTAAGAAATCTATTAAAGATTCAGGGATCTGATTTCTTTTGGACCCAGATATTAGAATGTGCAGAAGTTAGGCTGTCATCTAGTCATAAATGTCCATACCAATTGCAATTATTCAACATGAATCTCTCCTTCAACAGTAGGAAGAATAAAACTAGTCCTCTATCATGACACATCCAAAAGAAAGGGTGTTTATGTGCCAGGATCAAGAATTACTTCTAGTTTTGTAATATTTGATTGAAACAGTATCATTCTATACCTACTTTAGATTCATAATTATTTAATTTTAAGGGCAGACAAATTGCACTTATCTCTGTGTGGTACCTGTTGAATAGAAGAAAAGAAAAAAAAATATTCACCAAGAGTGAAGTTAGTCCATATTTAATGTATAAATTAGAGGGATGTAAACATTTAAGTTTCAAACCAATTTAAATCTGAAATAGCTTGTTTAGAGTTTAAAATGCATATTTCAAGTGTGAAAGAGCTGTTCTGAACATTTTTGTTTTGAGATCCAGTGTTTCAATGTACCTATTTTATTCAAGTCTTCGAATAAAGCCTTTGAACACTTTTCAAATCCTTGAAACCACTCACTCACCTCTCCAATCAGCTGTTTTGTGCTCAAATGAAAACTTTTAAATTCAAAATGGTTTGAATTCAAAATGTTCTACACACTCTACTACATGTATACTATCGTGGCTAGGTGGTATTTATTTCAATGTTTCTGAAGAATGAGAGATTTAAGTTCAAAGCGTCAGAAATACAGCTACAAGGTAAAATGTAAGTTTAAAACTGACATTTAAAGTGCTTCCAAGAATCTACTAAAATTCAGATGGCTATCCTATCTCACAAAGACCATAAAAACACACTTCATTTCATGGTATCCAAGACTTAAAGGATGTTGTATTGGCTAGAAAAGAGATAAAAAAGAAACTTAAGAGTTAGACCCGTTCTTCACTTGATATAGCTCCCCTCAGGATGGGCTACTGCACTATTTCTGTCATTTTGGTGAAAATGCTCCTTTTCCTTGCTTGCACATCCTTGGCTCTGTAACACAGAAAACACTTGGCTTCCCTGTTTGTTAACAGAGAACAAGGAACTGGAACAGACTTTCCGAACTTCCCTGTTATATGTTTCCAGCATTTTGCCCTGTGGCTGACCTTTAAGTCTGATGCTTTTGGTATGCCTAGCTGTCTTTCTGGCATATCTCTTGGTTAAAATGCATGGTCAGGTGGTTTTCTGGCTGGAACTGATGTTATTAATTGGACACACAGAACTGAAATGAGTTTTCAGGATGATGTCATTCCACTTTTGCCCTGTATTCAATATGTATACCCCTGACTCCAGAAGTATTGTTCTTCTGTGAGCAAAACATCCTACTAACCTATGAAAAGGTTATTTGCAGCTGGTTGGAGATGCAGCTCATAGGTTTCTCCTGAGATGGGCATCTCCTGAGATCCAAGCACTTCAGTGAGCGATCATGTTTCATTCTGAAGAAATACAGCATACTGCTCTTCTAACTGAGTTTGCCCCAACTTGCACAGAGCTTTCTCATTCCTAATTAGGGAAAACACACATACAGTCACAATCCCCTTGTAATCTTGTTCTTTCTGGTTAATATTTGGATTCCAATCATTTTAAATACTTTCATTTCATCTTAAGATTTGGTTGCTGTTTTTAATCTTAAA
The DNA here is from genome assembly GCA_032468055.1 of Acrochordus granulatus. NCBI lineage: Eukaryota > Metazoa > Chordata > Lepidosauria > Squamata > Acrochordidae > Acrochordus > Acrochordus granulatus. The sequence goes on along the minus strand of JANHZU010002167.1, from coordinate 166,688 downwards.
GCCAGCTTGAGTAAAATGCTGTCTTTATATCAACTGATAGGAGTCAAAACTAATGAGAGACTTGCTCACAGTGAAACAAGGCAGAAAACAGTTTCTGTAACAACTGTTTGGCAAGATGAAGTTCTACTGGCATACCCGTACTGTGTCCTATTCAACAGATTACTTTAAAAATATAGCTGATATTTATTTTTCCAAACTGCCTCCAGATTTGTTTGTGGCTGAAGAAATTAAGTGCTTGAAAGTCTAGATTTCTGTAAACAGTGGATTTTAGTGCCTGTTGGGAAAAATGCTTTCAAGAGATCTCCTTATCTGTAGGATCTCACTTCCTCTTCCCATTGCTGTTTTCACATCTAATAATTAGTATCCGTTTGCACATTCCCAAAAAAGATGACAAAGGGTGATGCATCCGCTAATCTGTGCTTGAAAATACAGGTCCAGAAATTGTATTTATTTATTTATTAAATTTATATGCCACCAAAATCTGGAGACTCTTAGCGGCTAACAACACTAAAAACAAACAATTAAAAACATTTAAAAATAAAAATAAAATAAACCCATTAAAACAAAAAACAAAACAAAACAAAAAAAAGAAATAAGAGAACTATCATACATTTCACCTCAGAGAGGAAGGCTATGTGCCAAAGACTTGGGTCCTTGGTAGAGTTATCCACTGCTGGACAACTTCAGATTTAAATTTCCCTACTCTGTCTTTTTCTTTTACCTTGGGTAGGACTTTGCTTTGAACATTTAACCAAATCTATGTCATGAAGAGGACAAAGAGGACCAATGGCAGATCCACATTTTCTACATAGCCCATCATCAGCACTGTGTAGCTATTTATCAGTTTTTGAATGCAGGAACAGATGATGTTTTTGTGCTCCTACTCCCAACCCATTGCAAATGCACCCCTCACCCATGTTTTCCAGATTTGATTAAAAACTGCAACTTTGTGATGTGAACTGTCAGCTGCTTTCTGAGCGGAAGGTCTTCACTGCTTTACCCATTCTAGCAGAAGCGTCAGCATTGATTGGCTGCAGTGCTGGACATACACAGACCTCTCCAATGGCTAGTTGTTGCAGCCATTGTCATTCTTGATTGCCAGGATGCTAGGCAAAGTTGCCCTTCCGTTCTCTCTCTTTTTTAAAAATCTTTAATTTGCAAGATAGGAACATTGCTGTTTTGGTTTATGGAGTTGAAGTATCAGTTTTTCCTTGATACAAAGATTCCACGAACCTACAAAGGAATTAGAAACCAAAGAAGAACCTGTTTCGTATTGCTTTGATTATTATAATCAGTAATTACAGAAACTGGACAATGGAAGTACAATGGAAAATAAGGGTGGGAAGAAGGGTCTGCATTAGTGCCAAAGGATACATTGTAGGAATGTATATGTGTGAGAAAGAGTCCGTATCTGCAAACATCTTGGAAAAGAAATGAGTGGCTGAGGAACTAGAGAAGAAGGGACAGTTGATAAAAGGAGTAGGTAGGTGCTGCTACATTGGTCCACATAGGAGCTAGACAACAATGATTCCCTTCCTTGCATGGAGAAGTCAGGAATGACCAATCAGATCTTGCAGTGGCCTATGCACTAGTTTAGTCCTGTTGCCAACCCACTGAAATCCAGACTGGAATTCCCGAAGGTGCATCAGACATAGGTAGGAGTGCCATGTGGGATAAGCAGCTTAGGCTCCAGTGTGGAATGACCTGAAGTGAACAACTAATTAGTGTCCTTCTTTTCGCCTCTCCATTATTCTGCCTGTCCCAAAGAGAGAAGTCAAATAGGCAGCGACAGCAAGGAAAAAAAGGAATTGAGCCAGGAGGCTTCAGGGATTGGCCGCAGATCTCATCACTGAGTTTTACACAGGAGCCAGATCTGTATTTTCAGTCCAACTTCTTAATACAAAGCCATCTGGAGATAGCTCCCATAACTATCATCAATGTTAGATGTGCTAACCATATTTTAGGCCTTTTTAAATTATTACTTCCTCCCTTTTTCCCATATGATGAGATTTACTATATTTATATTTAAATCACCCATTCTACTCTCCAAGGAAATGCAGTTGGCCCTTGTATTATTGAGGTTTATAGAAATGAAAACATGCTTGATCACCTAGTGTTTGGGGGATATAAGCAGGTCCTGTTTTTGTGATTGTGTTTTGAACTATGTTTATATGTGATCTTGTAGCTTTCCTTTTTATGCTTTTTGCACGCTCTTTTTAACTGTGGTACATTGATGCTGAATTTTTATTGGCTGAGATGCTATAAAATGAAAAAAAATCACCCTGATATAAAATAAATAATTTATAATATATTTTTGTTAATTTCATTTTTCATTGTCTAAGACCCAAGTTGTGTTTTTTACTGATTTATCATTTATATTTACTGTTCATATACACATTTTATTAAAATAAAATATTAGATATTTACACTTATAGTTAATAATTATTAATGCAATTAGTAAATAAAACATGTGGAGGGAGATAAAAGGAAAACAGAATAATCAAGAAAAGGCTTGGGAAAATAGGTCTTTAAACTATAAAACACTCCATGAAACATACCTGCCACACCTCCTAGGAAGTCTACTCACACAGGTAGCACTTTTTTGGGTGGTGGGGATTGTCCTTCAAGTTAGTGTTGACTCCTGGTGACCACCTGGCTGCCTGAACAAGTCCCTGCAGTTTTCTTGGAAAGAGTTTGAAAGTATTTTGCATTGCTGTTTCCTAAGGCTGAGTGAGTGACTCAGGTCACTCAGTTTGCTTTGTGCCTAAAGCAGGTCTAGAACTCACAGTCTCCTAGTTTTAGCCATATGTCTTTACCACTCACCAAGCTGGCTCTCCCAGTATACTTATCATCCCCTTTGTAAAATAAATTTATTTATATATCACCAACTATCATTGTCTTTTGAATAGAGAACACATGAACATTGAAGCCAGGGCAATTAGAATTCAATGAAAGATTAATCCTACCTTTACTGCTCTGAAGAAGATCATAAAGATTAATTTTTAAGCCTATGTGACTAATAACTCTCCCTTCTTCCCTCCTTCTCTTGTGATGTTATATTTTTCTACAACTTAATGTATTAGACAATCCAACAAAGCCGCTCACTGAAATTATAGGACTTTCATCTGCATGTTGTTTACATAAAAAATATTTAACATGACTTCTGCTTAAGCTAATGAAAAGTTCTGTCCAAGATTTGCAAATTCTTATATGCACAGAACTGTACATGTTTATGGTAGACATATTAATGTAGCTCTGGCCAGCTTCCTTCTGCTTATTTTCCCCCTTCTTTTTGGTGCTTCCAACCTTCTCCAATGTTGTAAACATTGTAAAAGATCAGCTTGCCATCGATTCCTTCTCTCACAGTTTAATTTTCGTTTTAATTTAATTGTGTCTTTTTGAACATTTCAAAACAATTTTCCTGTTGTTTATGGATGATTTAATATAGTGGAAATTATAGTGGAAACTATAGAAGTATAGTTTGTTACAGAGCTCTCCAGCACGCAGAACTGGACTTACATGGAACTGCCTTTTTCTATTTGTGTGTATATGGAATGAATGCTTCACAGCTTCAGAAGAGTTTTGGGTCCCAGGGCAGAAGTCTCATATGGGGATCTCCAGTCTCCTTCAGGAAAAGGAAAAGGCTAGCTAGCAGCAATTGTCTGGGGAACCACCGGAGGCAAGGGTTTCACTTCTGTCACTACAGCTCTGGTTTGCAGCAATCCATAAATACAATTTACTTTGAAAGTCACTTGGTATCAGGTACATCTTTAAAAACAATACCAGTATAAGCAGGTTTGAGATCTGGTGGTTTATTTATTCATTGTATCTGTTCAACTATATGTTGACAATTTAGAATTTGCAGGACAGATACCAAAGAAGAACACCAAGATGCCAGGACTTTAATAAAGCTTAGAAAAGATTTATTAAGAAATTTCCCATAGATACTTATAACATTAGGAGGATACAACCCTAATCAGACAGGTGAGCCCTGTCGATGGGGGAAGGTTCATGATTTGGAACTTGATTACAAAAGAATAAGCAAGCACACAATGGGGAATACACATTGAAAGGAATGTCTTGGCACCAGCAAGCTTAATATATCCTGGCTACTTAGGATGCAAAAGGAAGACTCTGGGATCGAATTGATTAGGATCATGCCAATCAGATAGCAGCACAAGCTGGGTTTAGGTGCTAATTAACTAATCAAGGTTGCAGATATGAGCAAACATACGGTTAGCACCTTTCAGGGAAGCACAGCTTCTCTGTGACCAAAGAAAAGCAGTCAAGGAAGAGACAGCGTGTTTAAGCAACCTCTCCCATTTGCAAAAGAAGAAATTCTGAGAACAGCAGAAGGGATAAGAAAATATATATATAAAAAAACAAGTTAGCAATCAGGCACAGGACATTCATATAATTATGACTTTTTGAACTGTATGAACTATTATTCAAATAATAATTTAAGCATTTTATATGTATGTTTTTGTATCTTAAGGGTGGATGATATTTGGGGACCAGAGCAGTTTTGTATGTATTCAGTCATAAGTCCTTGCCATCTCATGTTCACATGCATCTGCTTTTTAAAAAACATTTTTATTTGCAATTTCCACTAAGATAATAAACCTAACTTAACCCCCAGCATAACTTTGATCTAGGAAGACAACTATCTCTAGGGATAAAATACGATTATATTTCCATACACAATATTGTGTTTTCTTTGGCATCAGGATGGTAGGATCTGTGAAATCAAGCATTTAGATTTTGGATTTGCACAGTTTGCCTAATGGGTCTAAACACAGACCACCAAGGATAATTTACAATAGGTCCTGAGAGGGTTCAAAACCACAGAGTAGAAGGTCTTTTTGAAATTTGTTCCAGAACATATTCTTTTTCCAGTTCTGATTCTGGATTTATTAAATATTTTGTATTTATGAATTACATATATTCATGATATGTTTGCATCAGTGTTTGCAACCAGTACTTCATGAATTGGGAAGAGGGCATGATTCAGACATTGAGAGAGTTTTTAAAAAATAATTTTAAGTACAAAAGAAATAATAAAACCATCCAAATGGAACAATAATATTTTATAACTGGAACCAGTTCAGCAATGCTGCACGCTGGAAGTGCACTCAGCATTTCTAAAAAAACAGATAATAAGTAAGAATAAATAAATAAAGATCTCCACTTTTTGTATAAGCACACTTCAATAACTTGTAAATCTTTCATTGGACAGAACAGTCCTGCAGAGTTCCTTGCTCACATAGTTTTTGTAAAAGCAAAATTAAAAACTTGTAAAGTTATAAACTTTAATTCTCTTCCCAGGCCTTAATAGTTCTGTAAATGTTGTCTTAAGACTGGGTTGTGCTAGCCTATTCAATCATTTAATATCAAAAACCCATTTGTTTTTAATGGCTTTGGAACAGAACTCTCTAAAGGTAAAGATAACCCTGCCAGTTGTGACCAATTCTGTGCTGCGGTGCTCATCTCCGTTTCCAAGCCAAAGAGCCAGCGTTGGTCCGACGATACTTCCATGTGGTTGGCATGACTAGACACCAAAGACTCATGGA
>JANHZU010002167.1:78289-92250 GCA_032468055.1 Acrochordus granulatus | reverse complement strand
CTTCCCAGCATCACAGTCTTTTCTAATGAGTCCTCCCTGCGCATTATGTGGCCAAAGGACTTGAGCTTCAGCTTCAAAAGCTTCTCTTAAACTGCTCTTAAAATGTGCAAGTCTGCAAAACAGTGGCATGTTTTTTCCCAGTACAGCCACACTGAGATAACAAATAGTACAGTTTCTATCCCTTCTGAGGCTCCCTGTACTCTTTTCCTTGCAATAATATATCACCCCTTCTTCTTCCTCTTATTTTTTTCTCTCTGCAAGACTGAGTTATAAGATGGTCAGAACTTTGCAAGAAACCTCATGCCCTCCAGGTACACCTACTTCTCAGTTGAAAAAAAAATGGGGTGTGTTACAAATACAAAAAAAGAACTTGAGTCTTCATGCAGAGTTTTGAACCCATCGCATGCATTTGGTACTTCTGTATTGAACTGGTCCAATTTCCAGGAAAGCACTCTTTCTATCCATTGTCTTGTATCATTGTCTAACTTCTCTAGTTTCAAGACAGTTCAGCTGCTGAGAAACAGTGGAGTTATGCATTAAGAAGGAATGTGTGTGTCTGAGTCATGGGAAAGAAAGTTCCATGGCAATTTTGATAACTTCATCAGTTCAAGAGATCAATTGTTTCTCCATCTCTTTCTCTCATTCTAGATTGACCATCAAAGTCCCAGAATAAATTCTCTTTATACTTGAGAAGTCTTGAAGAACAAATATGAGGATAATCACTAAAACACTTTAATTAATTTTTTTAATAAAAAAGAGCCATGCAAATACCATTGTTACAGCGGTTTCCAGGACAGCACATGCCATCTCTGTGGCAACGTCTCTTCTTCCTTCTACAAACCATGCAGGCAGATGTAGCTTGATGGGAACTATGGCAGTACTTCCCAATTTCACATTCCTTATCATTAGTGCAAGGATAAGCCTGAGGGTAGTTAGAAAAATAATGTCAAAATGTCAACAACACTTTGTAAAAGTTGAAACAAGTGATAGTGTAGGCATAATTTCAGATATTAAGTTGAAGAGCTTTCATACTATCAGAATTCAGTGATACTAAAATGCTTGGTTTTATGGCTTTCCAATCATTGTTTGTCATACGATAGTACATAAATTTTCTGGGTATTTGAAGACTGTCATAGAGCTAGTATCAACCCATAAAGCTAGCTGGATCATTTCCTATATTGCTAATATGCATCATCTGATATGATTTTAAGATTAAGATGGCAGATTACTAAAATGTAAATAGTAAATCTTACAGGAATGGTTGAGAAAGTGATAATATCTCTAACTGAATTAATCAATCAAACAAAATAAATGTCAAATTTTCCCATGGCAAAATAAGAGAACTCCACAAACCACTGTATTCATGAGTGGTCCTTTGGTTAAAACTGAATCTCTGCATTCATAATCAGTTAAGCTTCAGCATTTATCTTCTTTAGTATCTTTAGAGAAAAATGTATCTTAATATTCTGCTATAAATCTTTTCTTCTCTAAGGAGCCATGATTTGGCAAAAAAAAAAATCCTACAGTTAAAGCGCTCAAGGAAATTTACTGCAGCCCCTTTGATCTTGAAAATTTGGCATGAGAGCCATTTTGCTTTCAGAATCCCACAAGGGCACTTCTTAATATAAGACAGGAGATAAAATTCTAGAGAGTATAAAAGATAGAGATATTGCAGATAAATAGACATATCTGTCCATAATTGGTTTCTTTTTTAAAAAAAATATTTTATGAGACAAAACGAAAACATCAGGAAAAATCTCATTTTTCTACTCCAGGACATTTTATTTTGTCTTATCTAGTCAGGGTAAATTTTGTCTGTGTTCCAACAATCTGTCTGTTGATGCTGAACTTAAGAGAATCAGCTGCTGTTTGGGGCTATTTCAAACTTCTCATAATAAACTAATTTCTGAAATGCTTTTTATATCTTTACATAAGACAGAGCATAAGTTGTCCCATATGGAAGCACCTGTCTCCATCTTCCTTTTCTGGGAAGGTTGTTGAGAAGCTGTCCTACTGGCATAAAGTGTTATATTTTCTGTTATACTTCATTTTTCCAGAATGATGCCACATTCATTCAAAATCTATTGCTTTCTCAGGAAATGTTAAACCACTCCAAATATCTCATTGCCTCTCTAAATCCTTTGTAGTCAGCTATAGGAAAATGCAAACTCCTTTTTATAATGTTATCTTAGCCAAGAGCCCATTGGAAAGACCATGGGTTGATGCCAAAAAAAGCATGAGCAATCTTGTCTGAAGAAAAAAAAATCCTGGTCATTCTTCCTTATGATTGACTTGATATTTTGCAAAATACTATTCTTGGGCTTGAAGGCCCTTCTGGAGTGACATAGGATTGGGCACAAGGAAGTCTGCCATGAAAGATGAATAGAGAAATGTGATATCCTTGCCCTCTGTGAGTTGTATTTTCTCTTCACAAAAGCATTTGTTTTTTGTTTTTAAACAGTGTTTATGCAAACCTATGATCTAGTAAAATCTCATAATTCATAACTACATGAATGAACCTATGTACATATAGCTGGTACACTGAATTAAAGTATTGAAAAAAAATACTGAAGTGAGGATAATTTAATTGCAAGTGATCCCATTTCCAGTCAAAACTGGTTTTGAAATTGACAGTATTGGTGATTTCATTTTTTTCAGTTCATACCTATCCTGCTGTTGTTTCGTCTCCTTCCCCTAAATTTGACATACTGAAATCACCATTGCAATTTTTCTAGTACATCACTTTGGCCATGTGAAATCACAGAAACTTAGGAAGAATACATATTCTGTTAGATTATTAGAATCATTTGGAATGGGCAATCATTATATATTTATAATGTTTTTGTATTTCTATCTTTTCTTTTACTTTAAGTCACCTAAATATCAAGGTGCACAATATATAAATTTAATTAAAAAAATCAGCTGGATGTTTAGGCTGGATTTGGCATTTTTATCCACCTAATGAGTCCTTCCCAAGATTCTGGCATAAAGAGAAATTGTTGTTTGATGACATTAAAGGGATCATCACAGAATACAAGACAGGCATGTCCAACCTTGGCAACTTTAACATGTGTGGGCTCAGCTCCCAGAATTCCTCAGGTAGCTTTACTACATAGTAAATAGGCTTATTTACATAGGCTGTAAATAAAAAATAATGCTATGTAAATAGCATATTTACATAGGCTGAGGAATTCTAGGAGCTGAAGTCGATACATCTTAAAGTTGCCAAGGTTGGACACTCCTGATGTAAGCTGCTCCAAATAAAGCTGCCTTTTGCAATTGACTGATGATGATTTTATTATTACTGTTATATTTGTTGGCAGGAAATTTAGAGCTCATCTATACTCCGTCATTCTATAATTCTAGAAAAATGTTGAATATATTTATCACACCTGGAAGTTAATGGTAGGCTGATATGGCAACAGTATTATATAATCAAAACAGGGGCAGGCTTGTTAGATTTTCTCCTTCCCTTTTTTATTTAATTTTCTTGATTGTAAAATTTTGAAAATATCTGTAGAAAAACAGAATTGTTATCAGAAAAATATTATTTTACACAAGAAGTGTTAGTGAGACATGTTCTGTTGGTGAGAACACATAAACTTGTGAGCCTCAACAAATCTTGTTCAACAAATCCACATTTTATTACTGCTAGCATTTAGTGGAAAATGAATGGTTTCATTTTAACAGAGATGGGCTGTTGCTTGCATTCAGGATTTCTGGCTTTTTCTTAGGATTTTATAATTTCTTGGAACCGTTTTGGCTCATTCAATGCCTTTGGTATTATTAGCAAAATTTTAGATACTATTTTTGGAGGTACTTTCTTCATTTTATTTCTATGCCTCATAGCACATCAAAATCCTGGAGGAATGTTCCAAGAACCATTTTTCCGAGTGCCTGAAAAGCTTTTATTTTAAATCTCTGCAAGGTACTTTAAAACAATCAGCTGTTTTAAACCTCCTTCTCTCTCAGTGTAATAGAAGGGAAGTCAATATATTTAAACAATTAATGACATATATCACATTTATAAAACAGTGAACTGAACTTACCTACTACACACTGTACAGGTGCAAGTTAAAAAGACAGACACACATTTTTCCAGTAGAGGTGTGCAAAACATTCAAAAGAGATGCTTTGCAAAGTTAGTGCAAATGAAGCATCTTTCTTGGAAATGTGAAAACAGCAATGTTTTTCTGTTAGTTTCATATGACTACTTTGAAAGCTGTCCCTGGCTATCTCAGTATGTGTATACAAACACATTCTCTTCTATTGGGACTACCACAAAACCAAACAACTTTAGGTAAAATATACATGTGGACACAACTGGGACATTTTTTGACATTGTGACATGTGCTTTACAAAGGACACAGCTTCTTTAAAGCTTTGAACAGTGAGGTTTTATTTACACTAATATACTTGGTAAGGTACCTTTTTCAAATTCTCAATTAATAATTCAATATTATTCAGATTCTCCATGATTATTTATTCCTCTGTTGATTATTATTCATTGCCTCTTAGATAAACCTGTAATTTGTGTGTGGCTGAATTTCAGAGGTAGAATTTAATTAAAAAAATCAGCTGGATTTTTTAAATCCAGAAAATATTAAGAAAATTCTTAATATTTTAGAATACCAATTCTCATTCATTGTGTGATCATAGAGAATTTGCTTTTATTTTTCTTCAAAGGGGAAGAGAATATAAATTAATGAAATATAAGAAAGAAATTCAATTCCTGTTGATAGCTGCTAAGGTTGTTATGCTAATGTATTTGAAAAGAAAAGTACATTTTTCTTTCATTGGATTCATTGGATTAATGGTGAATTTTCACATTAAAAATGTGAAAAAATGTTTTTCTTTTAACTCAACCATTAGGAAACCATAGGTTTTCATAAAATTTAAAGTTATCTTAAACATTTTTCCTTAAGAGACTAGCTTCATATATAAAAATATTATTCTTGGTATATTAAATGCAGACATTTAAAGTGTTGGTAAAGTTTTGTTATCAGCTTAGTTTTCAACATGATATTTTTCTTTCTCCGATTAAAAAGGGGGGCAATCCTACAAATGATATTTTCACAATTGGTCAAACAGTATATATATTCTATTTTACTGTAAAACATCTCTCCAGAAGTCTGGAGCCCCCTGCCCACACTTCCATTACCTCCCAAGATTTCTTCTCATGGTGTTTTTCTAGAAATGCAGAGAAGTTTCAGAGAGACAGAAAGATCTGTAAATAAGCCAGAATCAGCAGTAACATCTTCAACCATTTTTATTAGTAAAGCCAACTCAAAATTAGCATTAATAGAAATTTACTAAGCCCTTGAAGTATAGGAAAGAAAACTACAGCCTCCTTTACAGAGGAAATAAACTTTTTGAGAAATTGCAATATTGATTGCAACACTGCTGCATGAAACTATATGTCATTACCTCGAGGAACACAGATTAAGATGCAATCACATGTTTCTTTCTGTTCAACATATTGGCATCATCTGCTGAGTTGAGAATGGCGGTACTGCTCATTTCTCCAATTATTATTATTTTTTTAAATGAGCTATTTATTTTTATTTACTTCTAACTCTTCAGTTCCATATATTGCTTGGAAATTATAACCCATAAGTGGGTTATGTTGCAATGGTATGTGAGAGATCTTGAGGGACAGGTGAAGAAATACTACCTAGGGAATGGTTAGATACGAAGAGGCAAAGCCTACAGCTGCATAATGGGTAGAGAAAGAGGCTCAAAAGAACCTCCCTAGCTTCTCAGCCTGTAAAGGAAATGGCAGGAGCTCTGTATTTTCATTAAAATAAGTAAAATAGATACATGAACCCATCTTTGATTTTAATCCTTAAAATGATAGTAATTCCAGCATTAATAGTATACACTTATTATAATCTTACTGAGTTTGATTAAATAAGTAGTTATTCTCAGTAAGGGTGCTACTATGAGTTACATTAGTGGGTTTAGGACTTTTGGTATGCTTCCATTGGATCCTCTCCAAATAATTATATGGCATAACTTTTGCCAGTTCTGGGTTCATATTTGTACATTATAGCATATATTTCATAAATAAAAGCTGATTTATTAACAATTATTTTTAACACAGTTATATTACTTACAAATATAATACAAATAAGGATACTTTTAAGGTACTGCTAGGTTTGGTAAATACTTATTAACACCTACAGAATGCAGAGATGTAATAATGCATAAAGTGCCATGTGCTACTTCCTCTATTTGAAGTGACAACTTTTAAAAATGTAATATATAATGACATTTTAAAAATTATAGAATTCTAGAATATTAGGATACATTTAAGTGTGTCTATAATACTTAGAAGCTAGAAGGAATATAATTCATAGAAGACAGCAACAGTGATTTTCATGGCATTTAACTCTTCACAATGAATAGAAGCAAAATGACATAAGATTAAGCAAATATGTGTGTGTGTTAGTGTTCAGTTGGTATAACTGATTCTAAATTGCCAAATTCAGCTTTAAAGCCTCAAAGAAATATTTTTAACCTCTTTTATAGTCCACAGAAATGCTTTTGGAGGTTCCGCTATTTGTCTTTAGTAGATAATACTTCATCCCAGTTCAAAGTATTCCTTCTGCTTATCTTTACTGAAATCTTTACACAATTGTGTTAGATACATGTGAACAGTTAATTTGTTTTAAAAGATAGAAAATAATCACAATAAGCTAGTACATTATAAAAAGGAAAGCCCTCTAGAGACTTAATATATTAATTCAGTGAAAATGATCCCGATGATCTCAGTTTTGCCTCTAGTGGATATCTATTCCAGTCATAAGATTTCATGCTTCTCCTGATGATCTGCAGTTATTTCCTGCTTTCATTATATGGAAATAACATGTTTTTTGTGAGTCAGTACTGAATGGAAACTATTATGGTTCACTTAACTCTTATTAGTATGTGAAAGTTGCCCATGTGTATTTTCAAAATATAATTCCATAGGACAAGCAAAAGAAAAACAAGAGAAAAAGCAAATTGGAAATACTAAAATTAGAAAACTAGAAGTCATATTCTTTGCATTCAGCTCCCTCTGAGCTCTTCAAACTTCAGATCTGAGTAATTTGCAAGTTCTCAATACCTCTTGAATCTCCCTCTATATTCTGAAGGCATGGCTATCTCATGATGAGCAGTGTTTTCTGTAGCGCATCTTCTTTTAAAATACAAATTAGTCACAGACTATTCAAGGATTCCAGACAGCTTTTAGGATAATTAGGACAGGGGTGGAGCCAATGGCAGGTCAGTCCCTGTTGGCCTTTTTCAAACTTTAAGATGATTCTGGTTCTTCATTGAGACATCTTTCTATCATTCAGCGAGCAGAATCCACTGGGATCTATCCAAGGTCCTGATCATTGCTCATCAGACCCAGAATTAACTATGCAAGTGGGAAATTGACTACCTTGATTTGATTTGTCATTTACTGATCCCAACTTATTCCAACTTGACTGATTTTAAAACATAAAAATTAATTGAACATACAGGAAAAAACCACAAAACTGGAAAAAAATTAAAAAGTGGGGGGAGATTATGTTTCCAGTGCTAAAAGGAGATGTAAATGTAAAAATGGCTGCTAATAAATCTAACCTCTAGGAAAGTGGCTATTATAGACCCTTTGCTGAAATTCAATCTCCAGGAATTGAAATTTAGGGGTACTTTTATTAAATAATTTTGATGTTCTATAACCTAAATATGCTGCTAGGAATCTATTTAGCCTTGTTATAATTTATTAGTGATATGAGCTCAGGTGAAAGATAAGTACATTTCAGGTGTTGAGATTGTACTATTTTAAGCTTGGCAAAATAGGAATTTGGCCCTAGGTGGGGTCTATAAAAAATTTGGACTGGTGAATTTACCAGAAAGAATTTTATTTGTAGCTCATGCTACAAAATCTTTACAGATCTTTGAAGTAAAAAAAAAAAAACATACAAATTGTACTTCTTTGGCTTTACCTAATTGACCTGAGCATTTTAGTTGTAATAGCAATGAAATATCATTAAGACTTCCAAACTTATCAATATCATTTTTGTTAATACTTTTTTTTCTGCATCTTTGTGTTTTTTTAGCAAATTCATAATTGTTGTTCTTTTTGTAACTGCTAGGATGTATATCAAGGACCAGCACAGTACTGTTCAAAAGCCATTAAGGAGCACTTAAGGCAAATAGGGGACTGCAGTAGCACCATAACATCTTCACTGCATAATAAGAAATGACTGGCTAATTTAAGGCTTTAGAATTTAACCCATGAATTAACATACACATTGAGAAGATACAACCTTCTTTAAGTCTTTTCTGTATTAGAACAAGAAGTTGACTTTGCAAGTGACACCTCATCCTCAGATTAAGTAATTTATATAGGAGCAAAAGGAACCACCAATACATTGAGGAAGTCTTTACGTTATTCTCTGTAGGATTCTTCCTGAGATCTATCACAAGCAATCTTAAAATCAGCATAATGCATTTTTTTGGTTGTCCAAATATTTTTTGTTCAATTTTGTAATGCAAGTCTCTGATCAGAAGTGTAAATCTAACTTGCTTGTAAATCTAACTTGCTTCTCTGGAATGTGTTTTCTTGATCCATCAATCCCAAAATTTCCAACTGGAATGTCAAGCATAGTGTTGTTTATTAATCATTTTATTCCATCAGATTCTAGGCAGTTTATATTCAGGAGACTAATTGGCCAGCTAATAGTGGATTCAGCTTTGTCCCTTTTTAAAACATGGGTATTACAGTTATGCCTAGAAATTGGGAAGTTTTCTCAAAATATATAAAAAGAAATCTCAGAAAGGTTTTATTAATCAGCATTAATCTCAAGTAATTCTGCTAGGATATATGCAGCTTTTCTCTTTTTACTTGGTCAACCTTTTTTTAGTTTTAGAAGCTAATACTTGCAGCCAATCAGGTAATGAATCATCAATAAAGTAAATGGGATGGGTAGTGTCTGAGCATTGTTTCTACTAAGGATAGGATAGGTTGCTCAAAGCATGTGTGGGCCAAGCTGACATGTGATAATTCCTAAAACTGATTGCCTCCTAGACTCTGTAGAAGAAATGAATGCCTCCATAACTCCTGGACAACAGCCTTCTTTTCATCAGTCAAAGAGATCTGAAGTTTGTTTTCAGATCAAAGAGATCATGAAGTTTCATGAAGTTTCATGAGCTGGTATTTGGAGAGATTAATTTTATGGGTTATTAATTAAAATGATTTTTATTTTAATGTACTCCTGATGAAACCAAATCTTAGATACTGAAGTGCCTAAGAGTGGTCAGCCTTACTACATTTTTACACAATGTTTGTAAGTTATGAATAAGGATCATGATCAATCATAAAGTTGCCTGAAAAATCTGTTTCTGTATGTAATATCTAGTGAGTGGTCATTATCCAAGTTAAGCCATTCTGTGGCAATTTCAAACAACAAATATTACATTACATCAAAGCTGATCCAGAAACATTTACCATGTTAAACCCTACAGACTACTTTTGCCTTTAGGGATCCTTTCGGGACCTGCCAAGATAACTATTTTCCATTGATGCTATCAGAGCAAGGTCAGCTTTGTAGTATATATCATGATTACCAAGTCTATGAGGAAAAGAAAAGATATAATCAATGACTGATCATTGAACCCTTCATCCACAACACTACTTAGAAAGAAGAAGTCTAACTCGATTGCTCAGTCACCAGTCAGATTCCTCTTTGTATCCCTAAAAGAATGTATTACTGTGTCTGCAATACCCTCAGCATTTTGGAGCTACAATGAAGATAAAACTATACATCTAAATCATTGATTTCTATTCTGGCATCTAAACCACCATTTAATTAAATATTAATTTTATAAATTACAGTTAAGTATTTAATTAAATAATTAATTAAAGAGCTATATTTAGTCATAATGAACAACTTTGCCAATACCCAAAAAGCATAAAAATCAATAGTCCTAGAGTATCCTTTGGTCTATGCCCCTTTTCATTAAGGGGGAATTATACGAACCTGAATATAGACAAAACCATCTACACTTAATTCTTCTACTGCCCAAATTTCCTGCAGGAATAAAACATGAAATTCAAGTGACTAAATAAAATAAATACCATTCAGAGCCCTTAGAGACAGTTGCTCCATTTTTGTTACTTTTGATATCACAGTCCCATCATTAATTAATTAATATTCTACTTTTTCTTTTAATTTGTTTTTCTAGACTATTCTTTCTGTATTTTTCTATTAACAATTGAAATACATTTAGAGATAGATTGAGAGACAGACAGACACTGTAGTTAGAGATATAGATAACATTGTGTTTAGCAGCTCAGAGAGATAGATAGACAGACAGATGATAGATACTATAGACAGATACTGTAGATAAATAGATAGATAACATTGTGATTAGCAGCTGAAAGAGTCAGATTGTAATCCAAATTGATCTGCTGTGAATGGGGAGATATTCAAGATGCTTGTTTCTTCTTAGTTTTATGCCATTTCATCAAACATTAGCACAAACTTTTCCAGGCAAGCTATCTTTTGTTAATTATCCCCTACAGCCAGTGAGAAAGACCTATTTTTTTAGCTGCACCTGTGTTAAAATAATGTCCTCTTAAGCTGATGTTAAGCTGATGCTCTTCTGATAGTTGCATGGTATAGAAAATTTTAAAAGAAGTCAATAACTTGAATCAGGGGCAGAAGAGGGTCAATAATGGGGGCAGCAAATCTTATGTTGGTCTCCTCTGCTGATTCAAATGGATAGCATTCTAACAGCAGTAAGGAAAGGCCTTACTATATTTTATTTATAGCCATAAAATATTTTCTTTTCTTTTAAAGTATCTACTATCCAAAAAAGTTTAATTGGCTAAAGGTACAACCATAACCAGTATCCCTCTGTTGTTTTTTATATACAAGCCACTGAGCACCTATGGTTAATTGTGGGAATAAGTAGCAACAGTTAAGTTGGAACAATCAACTTCTTGCGGGTATAAGTTTTTTTCAAGCATGGGCTTACACAGAAAATTTGTAGCTTCATGTCTGGTAGAAGGTAAAAATGTTGATTTTTTTAATAAGGTAATCGAGAAGGCTGTCCTGAACTGCAAATCCAAAGTTAAAATGTGATTCAGAGTGGATATAGGCATGCATCTGACCTCCTAAAAAAGTACAATTTTCCTGCATGATTCCAGAAAAATACACATTTGAAGAAGCACTGATAGTGTACTTATGCCCAAACTCATGCTACTGTTGCACCTTACTGATGCCTCCTTGATGCAAGCATCTATTTTCCTTTGATCACACAACTTCCCGCTCCAAAACACTTCTGATTTCAAAGTGCTTATTGTTTCCTATTATTTGACCTTGAAGGAAAAGAATAGCATTATCTCTATGTAGCTGAGGGTATTGTCGTGTATTTTGCCCCTGCTTATAAGTTGCTAATTTCATCCATAACATTTGATCTAACCATAGCATTTGATCTAACTTGGAAGACTGCACTGTGTTTGTACTTACTCCCTATGAGGAAAAAATCCTATGCATTTTTAAACAATCTAGCACATTTTTAAACATATAAATGTTAAAGATTTGGAATCTCAAACAGTACACAGAAAAAGTAAAGAAGACAAGTAAGGAGTAGTAAGCCAAAGAAATTAGAAGCAAGAGGTCAAAAACATCAACTAGTACATATCAAATTTATATGAATACTCTCCACTATACCTGTCAGAGTTCCATTAACACCAAATTATCATACAGTGCAAAAATGTAGAAGATGAAAATATACCACTGGCTTCAGTGAATGGGTTGAGTGAGCATATAAACAGGGAGACCAACATATCTGAAAAGAGGAAAAGCCATGCAGAAAAAGCCCAGAGAACTGAACATGAATTGGGTACAAACTTTATACTATTTTTCCTACTCAATTTGAAACTCTCAATTTGTGTAAGGACCTTCTTTCTTTCTTTCTTTCTTTCTTCCTTCCTTCCTTCCTTCCTTCCTTCCTTCCTTCCTTCCTTTCTTTCTTTCTTGTCATTGTTGATTTCTAGTGGCGGCCTGCACAAGTCTCTATAGTTTTCTTGGTAAGAATTCAAAAATGGCTTGCCGTGGCCTGCCTTCTAGGGCTGAGAGAGAGTGATTGGATTCATACTTAAGACAGGACAAGAACTCACCGTCTCCCAGTTTCTTGCCTGATGCCTTAATCATTACACCAAACTGGTTTTCTCAAACTTCAATAAATGCATTATTTGAATCACAGATGTTTTCCTCTTTGGAATGTCAAAATCTTTACTAAGGTGAGAAACAAATAAAACAAAAATAAACTGTAAGTTATGGGTGGTGGTTTTCTTTATTGTTTTGGTATTCTAGCCAAATGATGCAGAGATTTGAATCACTGTAAAAGTGTACAGCCCCAAAGTGTAAAAGTCAGAAGACAATATATTTCTTATAAGGAAAAATATAATTTACATCAATAATTCACTTTTATTATAGTAAGGAAAATGTTTTAAATTAGGCTTATAACCACCATTTATATATTTTAATTCAGAGCTGCATCATGACAGACTCCAAAATTTTCTCTGCAAATTCAGCCCTCAAAGGTCTTTCAAAGTTTACAGAAAAGTCCTATGCTTAATGTAAAAAAGGGGGAATGTATTAAATATATAAATGGTGGTAATATTTACTAAGTTTGAGTCAAATGATGAAGATGTAATTAAGCTAACTCAAAATTAAATCAACTACATTTTTGTCTACCCTTACCTGAAGTTTGGGGTATACAATCCCTAGAATATCACATAAACACAAGAACATTTAGCTCTCAGTCACAAGAAAAAAAGTTCTGCATGGTGTTTGATTCTATTATTGAAAAGACTTGAAGCCAAATTGTTTGTTAAATTAATGTAGAAAAATGAAAAAATAAATTCAATCATTATGCACAACTTTAAACACCATAAAAAGATTAAAATTATGTTTTCTTTTGAATTATTTGAAGCCGTTTTTCAATCTTCAGCATGTTTGAAAAGTAACAGTCAATCTTCTGATACTTTTTATATTCCCCCATGAACTATTGTCATTTAAAGCATTTGGTATTAAAGAACAGGATAATGTACACAAGCTGTTATTTAAAAACAAATACTCTTAACAAAACCTGCTATGTTCCACAGAGTTTTGTGGCTTGAGCGAGGATCCAAACTTTATGAAAATCCAAAGACTTCATCTTCTTTTTTCGCAAAAGAATCTCTGCCCTTTGTCGCTGAAAGAATCTTCTATCTCACCGCTGTCTTTTCTTTAACCTCCAAGATATTCCAAGGGTGCCTCTAAATGGCAGAGTAATCATTGGTGTAATCCTTTTAAACTTTCACAATTACACAGATGCTCAATGTCCCTTCAAAGATCTGAGATAGTTTTAGAATCCACTTTCATTTTCTTATCCAGGCAGGCTTGAAAAAAGAATTCTCAGTGTTATTTTTAATTCTGGGACTTTCTCCTACTCATCTTGTTAACAATAAGCATCGATGGATTTTGTTTTGTTAAGAGTATTTTGTTTTTGTTTTACCATTCTGAATCTTAACTTTATCATCAGTAAGCAAAATTGAGTGATACAAGATCAAACTGCAGAATTTAATTTCCATAATAGATGTGTCCAGTGGCAGTGATGGTTGCTGATTTAGGACACTTTAAAAAGGATTAAATAACTCTTTGGACCATAAGCTGTGTTAATTGTATTCACACACAAACTGAACTGAAGAAGTTACTTGGCTTCTTGACTGAAGAAGTTACTTGGATAAGCAGCAAAATGTCTCGAACCAAAAGAGAAGAAGCCTAGGTGCTGTGACTCAGCCTGCAGGTAATTCTACCTGGATAACTGAGAATTTTCATTGACATTCACACACAAACATGTCTGTGAAGACTCTCACTCGTCCAGGGTAATTTCATCGCAACAAAGTTTAAAAAACAGGCATCTGGACTGGATTT
>JANHZU010002167.1:50379-78189 GCA_032468055.1 Acrochordus granulatus | reverse complement strand
ATTACCATGTTTAGGGAAGACTCACCTGATGGTGAATTAGTCAAAATTATAGATACATTTGTTTTCTTGGGCTCAAGAATAAACAGACAGCATGAAACTGTAGGGAGAAAGATCTGAAGGATAAGATTAATTCTATGAGAACAAAGATTAAAACATTTTAAGGAATGGTACATTTAATAATAGCAGAGAGCTATAGGAAAAAGCAAGAGAAAGATAGATACCTTCAAAATGGATCTTGAGACAGTTACTAGAGTATCATGGACTAAAGAAAAACCCTGACCAATCAACCCTGGAACAAACAGTCTGATTCCATAAGGTCTCAAATAAGCAAAAATCCATATATTTTGGGCCTCTGATGTCAGCATTTGATTCTCTAGAAAAATAACTGTATAGTAGAAATCGAAGGGAAAGAGAGTGGGAAAGATGAAGTGAGGGGATCAAAACACAATTGCAAAGTCTTGGAAGACATACAAGTTACAGTGCAAACAAGATCTAAATTCAGACTCTTGGACTTTAGACATGACTTACAATGTTCATTTCTTGTTCCATTTAGTTGTGCTCCAAAGTTACAGACATAACCTTCCTTATTTTTAAAAGATGTTTGGAATTAAAGTAGAATATCCATACCTGTCCACAAATATTTGTCTCAAAGCTACCATGAGCTTGCTCACTACTATGAAATATAATAATATTAATTAAAAGAAAACATTACATGATTATAATTATATTATTTCAGTAATGTAAATATTTCATTTCAATGAGCAGTTTGTTCATGTTATTATATTATTTTAGATCTTTAATTGCTCATCCTTAAGATGTTTTGGGGGAGACATTTCAAATCCATTCGATAACAGAAGAAGCAAAAAATGTTTGTCCATCACAAATGACATTCTGATCTCCACTGCAATGATTTTTTCAATGGACTTAAGCATCTGCTTTGTCTTGTTTTACAATAACCTTTTGATCTGCTTCAACATCCTGACTTTCTTGAAAAACATTTTTTTAAATTTTTGATGTTGAACCTCTTCTTTCCACTTGGATGTCTTAAAAAGTAGTCAGTGTTAAATCCTTTCCTTTTCTGTTCCTTTTGTTTTTAAACACTAAATCCTCTGGGTTTGGCATAACATCAGACTAAAGGCTGCTTCTTTGTGGAACAAATATTCATTAAAGTTTTTTTTTTCACCCTGGTCATCCTTTCCTTCTTGTCAAGCGGGTGGCCCTATTGTCCATGCAGCTTACTGTGTGTTCTACTCTCAAAGATGCCTACAAGAACTTGGCAGCACATTTCTTTTTGTTTTCTTTAAAAGTTAAAAAAAGGTCACTGTGCTCTAATTCCATTCACATGTGAGGCTTGCTAAAGAAGGAAATCTTAATGGGATACAAACCATATCTAACAATGTCATCAACGGTGTTAAAATTATGCATCTTCTTTGAAGCTTCCTTCATACTAAAACCCAAAATCTATTTTTAAGTTGTTTGTATTGCCCAAGTTTTCTGAGCTTCTGATCAAAACTAAAAAGAATCATATTTAAAAATGGTCCCTACATAACAAGGAACATTTTTCTGCTGAGTGCTCAAACATAAAGAGTCCATGAAATTGAGTTTCCTCTTTTGTGTAAAAGGAATCCGCAAGTTCCTGTTGAAGGAAATATGGAGGACAATAGTAGAAAGTGATTGGAGGACAGATTGCCAGTTCTACACTTCAAATGTGCTTTGCCCCATCGGACAGTCAGAGAAGAACACAATCCATGTTGTGAAAAGGAGATAGGCAATCTTCTGTTATTTGTTTTTGAGGGTAATATCTTCATAGAAAGAACCACAGTACTGAACATGCCAATGATAGCCAGAAGTAAAGCAAATATTGGGTGGGTTTGGCCACTTATTCTTTTCTCTTATTCTCCTACTCCTTCCCTTCTTAGGTGCTAAAAGAGGCTAGAGTACTGAATTCTTTAATTCAATACAGCTTTGAAATTAGACTTAGCGTTGTATTTGCTTACTTACCTGACCTTTTAAAGACTACATGCTTGTATTGTTTTGGTCATTCAGCAAAACTAACTTTAAAAAATGAGAGTTTTAAATTAGTAAGTTAGGGCTAGGTTTTGCCTGGTGAGATAGCATACACTAGCTTAACTAAATCTTGAAGGCTCCAGATGACTTCTACTAAAAGTTACAGTTAAAAGCTATTTAGAGCCAGAAGTTTGAGAAGACTAATCTACATAGTAATGTTATTTATTTTTATGATGTTTATATAAAAGACATTCATATTAGACAAAAAGGTGAAAATAATTGCTTTCCCTCCCAAATTAATGGGATCAGTAGAACTAATAAGGTGAAATCCTTGTTAAAAATTATTGTATTATAAGAATGCAAGATTTTAAATTTGACTTTTGTTTTTGCCTCTTTGGCTATATTGGTCGGGTAGAGAAATGAGTATCTAAAATCTAACCTCCTTCTGCCCTTCTCTCCAGTGAGTATTAATTCTATGCTGCAAAAGGCCATAAATAATGAAAGCAAATATTTACGAAATGTCTTGCCACTTCTGAAAGCTGTTGAGAAATAAAGAGTCGAAGCAAACTGGACTATTCACTTGCAGAATCCAATGCTAGTTAACAACTGAGATTGCTTCCAAACTCTGCTAATTCCAATTTTGATACCATTGGGAGACTGATGCCATGAAGTCTGAATTTTACAAATGGGAAACTGCTGTATGAAAGCATATCCATAAATCTTTCTTCAGCACAGAATGTCAGATATTCAGGTTGCACTGTAAGATACCTGCCTTGTGCAATGCCTATGCAACTGTCTCATGCTGTATGTGTGCTGTCACTGAGTAAACCATTGTTTGCTGGAAATCAGGGGAAAAAAAAGACACATAACTATACATGAATATTATCTGGTCTTTGATAGTTAGTGGAACCAAGTGAAGCTAAGACAGGATACTATTGCTTAGCAACTGGCAGATGACTCTTTCTTTATACTGGCAATAGGACAGCATTCTCTATGGCAGCAAACTGGTTCAGGATTGCAGGGCCAGTGTCTGATTTGCTGCTACCTTTGAGCATCTACTGCCTGAGACAACCACCACCACTAAATTTGGCTTAGCACAGGCATCTACAATAAAGCACAGATCCCTCTGCTTGGACAGTTAAGGGGGTTTCTGGGCAATTAATTTCATTGTTAAATTGCCTCCCCATTCAAGCTAAAAACTGGCCATTTTGCTATTAAATTTTCTCATTCCAATTTCGAGTGAAATCATGCCAGTTTTCTTACTTTTATATTTATGTTCTTGCTTTGATACCATGTTAAGCATCCAAATTTATTTGATTAAAGTGGACTTGTATATATATTTGAAAAAATGAAAGAATGAATGAAACTTGCTACTAAATTTGAGTAGCTTCAGGTGCTACAAAATGAGGATTTAGGAGTTGTGTGTTGTCTGCAGCCTAAGAATGCAGCATTAAATAAATAGCAATAGATAATCTATTTTTATCTTGGTCACGACACTTATTCCTACAGTCTTGTTTCCCAGGAAGGATTCTAACTTTCCCAGGTAAACTTCATACTGAATAGGAAACAAGGGAAGATTGCTTCCATTCTTTACCAAAGCTTCCTTTTTGAAGGTATTCTGCAAGAAAGCACTTATGTAGAAGGGAATTGAGGAGCATGTAATTATTTATGGTTTAAAGCTCTATGACCCCTGAATAAATCTTTCTTTTGCTTTTGCTCTATATATTAAATAGGGATTAGGCTTGATTTCATCATCATCCAAAAACATATGTATTTGGAGGTGATTCTCATTGACTTCAATGGGATTGTTCTTTCATATATGTGAGGTAAGAATCACAGCTGTGGGATGGGGTGGGGGAATTCACTGTTTGAAGCCATTTTCTGTATTTTTTTCCCTTTTATGAGCTACCAAATTACATATGACCAAATGTACCTATTTAGTGAAAATGGATTCCATTAGTTTGTAACTTTAGCCAAATGCTGTTTTCATTTGGAGAGAGATAATGGAGAACAGGTGGGGATGTTTAGCATCAGGCTGCTGTTTCTAAAATTACGTATCTTTTGGGAGTTGCCAGCAATTTCTAAAAGCTGTCAGAAGAGCTCAGGAACAAGTATGTTCCAGAACACATTCCATGTACACAACCTCCTTCAAAAAATAAGTAGATGAGACAAGAAAAAGCTAGCTGGCTGGCAAAAAGGGTTTAAAGAAGTCTGTTAATGGTCAGGGCTTCCTTCTCTGCCCCAGATTAGCTTGGCTTCCAGGTATGCAGATGAATCAAGCTACTCTTAACATCTTGGAGAGGAATTACTCAAACACATATTTTAATTTTTTCCAGTGCTGAATTTTAACACTTTCAGCAAAATCCATACTGCTTATATGAAGGTAATTAAATAGATTGCCTCTAAAAAATATGAGGTATAAGACAAAATAGTAATGTACAAAACAGTCTTCTCCCAGACAGGTTGACACATATGACATTGAGAGTTGCATGAATGTTTTCACAAAATAATTGCCAATGAGAACTCCATTCCTTAAATTTCTATGATGGTGGCCATGTTATGATCCAAAACTGCTATTTTATTAATAGGAAAACTGGTATGATTGAAACAGAAGACATTTACACTCAGTGTAATTCAAGGCAGAAGTCAAGATTACATTGCAAATGATGGAACAACCCTTTTTAATAATTGTTTTTTGGTCAAATTCATGGAAGATGAAATAATGAGTTCGAGAGGTACTTCTGGACATAAGATTGATACAGATGTCTGATACTTTGCAGCAATTCTGATTTTTTAAGTGTTGGGATTAATAGGGAATCTGGTAGTTACCAAGAGAAGATTCTAGAAACAGGAATTTGGGGGCAAGGAAGTGTTCAAATCAATCAGTCCATCATAAAAAGTTTGCAGCCAAACTCTGGTGCCCATAAGCATCTTGTGGGAAAATCTAGCTTTAAAAAGAACAATATTTCATGTACAAGACTATTGATGTGGATATGCGCTATGGAATCTCTATAATGAGTGGCCAGGTATTTGAACATTCGAGTATTTTTTTTACTTTTTGGCAGAGCATCTAAAGGTCTGTGGGAAATATAAGATAAGATGATAGCTCAAATTCATCTGCTACTACAGCTGCAAGTAAGCCCATGGCGGGAAACCAACTAATACAGGAACCAGCTATGAGAAAACTTTTTGTTAAGAACACCAAAACTATGATAGGAACCTATGAGTTTACAATCTTATAGAACCAGTGTACTTCACCAATCGAATAAATGGTTAAAAATAAAGGCCAAACAAGTTGATAATGATGATTAAATTTATTTGCCATCCAATTCTCAATCACTCTGATTCGTAGTTCAACGTCCTCATGTGAAATCATATGAGCCTGTGATCTTGTAAGTTTTCAATCATTTTTCATTTTGGTGCCTATAACTTTCAGAAATGACACTCAAAACCTGAAATATTATTGATTCCCATTTCCTAGCAAACACATCCAAATAGCATTTAAAATATTCTATGGATTTTAAAAGTTGTTATAGCAAATCAAGCTGGGAATAGTTTTTTCTCTGCTCCAGTTTCTAATCTTTTCTAATCAGTTTCTAATTTTCTTTTGCCTGCTCTTTTTTCTCCTAGATTTTTTTCTCTCTCAGAGGCTCTTCTCTAGATTGGCTATCTGTCCCATTATATTCTAAATACTATTCAGAATTTCAGTTTAAAAATACCCTTTATTTGAAGAGTTGTTCAGCCCAAATCAACTTCAAGACAAAGATTCATGAGGGAAAATATTGGGAACTAGATGTTTTCTTCAACAGGTTTAACAGACAAAAATCGACTACATGCTTCATTACTATATTGATATATTATTTTTGCACTGAAATTAAAATAATCCTTTGTAACATTGCAACCATACCCAGCATATTTTTAATCTTGACTGCAGTTTGTAAGTGGAGATTCCATTCTCTTTTCTTAATATTCCCAGTCTTATGACATTCCATTCACATCTGCTCATTTTTTACTCTTAAACTCTTCTGCATATTTGCTTTTCTCAACAACTAGAGAAATCCAGTAATAAAAGTTAGCAATATTTCTATTTTCTTGCTTCTCTGAGACATCATGGTATATCAGCTCTTTTTTAGGCTTCATCATCAACAGTATAATCATTATCATTTCAAAATCCTTTCATGCAACTTTTCTAAGAGTTGTTCAGAAGGTCTTGGATTACAACCTCTAGAATAAGTCATTTGAAATATTCTACATTGAGGAAGGCAGTTGAAGCATAGCTTATTTTCTCAAGATGCATAGGCCATTTGAAACAAAGATCTTCAAAATAGGATAACAAGGTAAAATAAAATAATGTTTTACCCAAGCAAGTAACAAAATATATTATAAATGACATATTTGAAAGAATGTAAGTATACAACAGCCTATCACTTTTGCTAACTGTGGGATTGATTTTAATTTAATTAGAGAACCATATTAATAATTTCCAGTTTTATTTTCCTCTCCAACTATACTGTGAATTCCCATGCAATGTTTAGCTTCATGCTATACAGTGTTACAAGGATATTGTTATTACTACACTAGAGTTATGTGACCATGATGCTCCAGGTCATCATGCTAAATCAGAACAATTCTGTGCACTATATATTAAAGATATTAGCAAAACATAGATATTTTAGATTAATCTAAAATATTGTTTAATTTTAACATAAAATGCTAAATAAAGAATTAAAAAGGTAAAGTTTTTTCCCTGCAGTCATGGCTGACTCTAGGGGGAGGTGCTCATCTCATATTCACAGCCAAGGGAGACAGCGTTTGTCCAAAGACGCTTCCCTGATCATGTGGCCGGCATGACTATATGCCAAGCTGCATGGAACATTGTTACCTTTCTTACCAAATATGGTATCTATTTAATCTTCTTGCATTTTTACATGCTTTAGAACTGCTAGGTTGGCAGGAGCTGCAACAAGTAATAGGAGCTCACCCTGTTGTGTGGCAGTGCTTGGGTCTCATACTGCTGAGCTTCCAACAAGCCCAGCATCTTAACCGTTCAGCCACCATGTCCCACACAAATAAAGAATATAAAAACTCTATTTCCCTATAACTGCCTTACCCAATTAAGTTCCTTCCACTTTGGGTAAGGTATTTCGCCATCATGCACAGCTTGCAAGATCAACACATCTTGGGACAACCTGGATCCCAAACTGGAGAAATGCTGACTGGGAATAACTTTGTAAAATTTTCACCAAGATTGTTCCTTTTACTGTCTGTTTCTTTTAGAAGGGGCTGAACTAGAGACCTTTCATGTTCAGGATAGACATTTTGTCATAAAGCTAAATCCTTCTTTGAAGCACTGAAGCCAGAAAGGCTTTTGTCCAACCAATGTTGACAGGAGTTTCTGTGGGTTACATCTTGTAGAACAAAACAAAATCCAGACAACCAAAATAATTTGTGTCCCTTGTGTTTCAGTTTATACTACAATATCAAATGGATGTTTTCCTAAGTCAAGTGATATAAACTTCAAAGCCACAAATTCAACAAATATTTGAATGTTGGTAAATAAAGGATTAGGTTAAATTATAATCCTGATGTTTAATCTACAAACTATCTGTCATTAAAAATGGATAGTGAATAAACACACGCACACATACAGATATTGGTATGATTACATTCTCTGGCCTAAATTTTTCATAAACAATTCAGTTAGCTTGGCTTAATATGTCATATTATTAAAACAAATAAGGCATTAGTATTTAAGGGTTTTACAGAAGGCTCTAAAAATCTTCAGGGACATATTACAACTATTATTTATTTATTTTATTTGTATCCCAGCTTTCTAAAAATGAAATCTTAATATTATATTCCATAGCAGTCTTTTTCTTTGCAATTCTATAGGCTTGTGGCTGTGAAAATAGATTCTGACATCTTCTACTTTCTATTGGCCTCTAAGGAGGAAGAAATCAGCAGCAACAGCGGCAAAATTTACCAATAGTGCTGTGAACTATTGTAGTTTTCTCCCTACAAGTGTTCTCTGCTGTAAGTTTCTCTACCAATTGACACATATTAATAAATCAAATATTCAGGAGTTTATGAAATAAAACATTGGAGAAGTCTTAAAGAAGAGTCAGGTTGTAACTCACAAGGATGGTTTTCAGTACATTACTATTGTCCATAAAACACTAATTACACCATACCGTGGACTAGAAGACATTGTTCTCTTTTCGATCCACTTGTGACACTGACAAAAACAGAGAAAGATATTAAAATGAACTGCCCATATTGCAAAGAAAATAACTCACTGCCCTAAGAAAAGGAACACTTGTCAAATGTTACTATCAATAAAAGCAGAGTCAATGTCCAGAACTATTCTCTACACCAAGTGTTGAGAACGCCCAGAATTGTTTTTTGAAAGCAATATATTTCGGAGATGCTAGTTAATCTCCTTGCTCATTTGCAAAAGTGTGATCAGTAGAACTGGAGTCCTTGTTTTCATACATTTTCATGTGCATACCCGCCCACCCACACATTCACATCCTACCATGTTAATGCACGGCTCATATTAATTTGGCCTTTGTGACCCTCTGTCCTTCCCTTCAGTCCATTAGCACTGTTAGCAATTTGATTTACCTGTCATGCAGAATCCAAAGTGGTTGAATTTGTGCAATTATAGTTGTTCCTTGTTGAAGCAATTAAAAATTGTTTGGCCACCCTTCTCTGTCAAAAGTCAATGTGATATTTCAATAAGATTGTTGGGTTTTCAAAGTTGACCTTTGTCAGTTGCAAGGGCATGCACAGCTATGAATTCTCTTGTTCAAGTTCCACTCTGACTTGACTTTTTTTCTCATTCTTTTGTGTTATTCACATCTTGTGGCTAATGACCTGGAGGTTTCACCAATGTATGATATGTCACATGAACCACAAGTGACTTTGTAGACCAACAGTCCAGAACTATTTTTTAGACTTTGTTATTACATGCTATTACGTATGTCATAGCAGCTTTCCCCATGCTTCTATGAAATTTCATTTCAGTCTTTTGCATCTTCAAAGTGCGGAAAACACATGGAAAGCACATAAAATTAATATAGTTTATCAGTATTGACCCTTTATCAATTTTTCTTATTGCATTATACCCTAACCCTAATTTTTGCATATTCATGGAACTTAAGCATAACAGTCCAATGGCTCCCTCCATTTGTATAAGCTACAAATGTAAAACCCTAAAAGTGCAGATTCAACAAGCACTGATTTTTAGCTACCAATTTACCAGTCTGCAAATAACCCATAACCCTCTTTACATATTTATGTTCAGTATTTATTATCACTTAAATTTTCAATCTATCCTCTAGGACATCCTTATTCTCTCGGCTGATCTCTAATTTCCAGAATTCCCAAAAAACGAACTGCATGAACATTTATATTTTTTGTGCACATTATATATTTCCAAATATAAAAATTTGGTTTAGCATTACAATCACTTCCAACAGCAAACAACTTCAATGATCCTCTTCATCAACCAGAAAAACTAAACAATTTAGTTTCCACAGCTAACTAACAGTAGGTACCCCACTGGCAACAATCAACAAACCCTGATCATAATCTTCAACAAAACTTTTCAAAATGCAGAAATATCATTTTCAAAAGCCAGCTGCCTCAAGATAATGTTTAGTGGACAACAGACATAAACTAACCCCCAAATAGATGGAATGAAATGAAACTATTTATCTAGAAATACCTACAGAAGCTTTGACAAAATTGTCAAAAAAAAGAGTGACTGCTTTGCAAGTCATGGGCTGATATAATTAATAATATAATAAATTACTAATAGATTAGCATAGGTATCTTTTATTTCTAAGGGGAGCTTTGCTTATTCTGAAATGAAATGTTTCATTTCTTTGAAGAACAGGAGTAAATGAAGAAAAGAAGGTGAAGAGATGTTGGAAGAAGCAGCATAAATTGATTTTTTTCTTGGAATGTTATGTTTGATTTTCTGTTGATCTCTTTGTTATGTTCCCTTTACATATGTAATATATTTTAAATTACATGTTTGTGATGAAAAGATTTGTTTCCAACATGATTCATTGTAACTGGTTTCTTGACAAATTCATCGTCTGAAAGGATAGAAAACACAACCTATTCCTTGGGGTGAAAAAAAACCAGGCCATTGGTGACAATGGCTGCGATCAGTTGAAGTTCAGCAAGTTGAACTCCTACTGATGTCAGTGGGGAATTAGGTATGGACCTTATAATACTCTAAAGAAATGATTGATGGAAAATTGAGATGATGTTAGAAGCAATCACAACTGATTTATTCTGAATCACTTTGATCTGCACCCAACCTAAGAAATGTACTCCTTCAGGAAAGGCCTTTTGCTGCCATTGTGTCTGCCTTTATGACAGAAGGCACAAATGCTGTTTGTGCTGCTTTATGAATTAACATTTATTTTGTTTAATTATTGTGCCATTTCCATTTTGCTTTTAAACTTTTTTTATTGTTGGCTAAAACTGATTGTTTTCTTCAGATAGAAACTAAAGATATAATTCATCTAACCTAAACCTATGAAGCAAGACCATTTTTGCTTGCATATCTCTAACTGGATCCTTGTCCTTCTCCTCCTACTTGTCAATGTATTTTTGACAGTGTACATTAATTCTTGTACATTCTTTGATGCATGAACATTACAGTATTAACTTTAACTCGAAATTATAGTGATTTTCAACAAGGGAAATGTTGCTACCAATTTTGTCTAAAAACTTGCTGAATTCTTCTTTTCTAACAAAAACCCTTATTCCCTTTCACAACATGGTTACTGCTTCCTTGCAGATTGCATTCCTTCTACTATAATTCATGTGTGCTCTGTTAATCTCAGCATGTACACCATCTAGCGGATACCATGAAAATTCGCAACAGCTAGAACAGAATTCTGAATTATTGGTTTCCTAAAATTCAACACGTTGACTGCAGTTGTTTTTTTTAAAGGAGTGGCGGCAAGTACATTTTCCATTTCCAGTAAAGAGGACGTCTGCAGAATCACAGAAGATCTTTTAAAATTTGAAAAAAAAAGATTTTTTTGACATTTAGCAGGACATTTACAAGAATTCACAGAAGTGTTGCCAAAATTATTGAAGCCCTGAAGGTTTGGCTCCTGAATATCTTTGATGCTGCTTTCTGAGGCAGAACCAATCCATCTAATCTGCTCAGCTAAAATAGAACTGTTATGCAGACCATGTAAAATGAAGTGAAGTGAGGTCAGTGGATCCCCAGAGATGGTGTTTTTTGATAATGGCTCACACTCTATGTGGTTAGGGGTGCAGTGGCCTAGCGGTTGAGACGCTGGGCTTGTCAGCCAGAAGGTCAGAAGTCCAAATTCAAGACCCAGGTGCCACATAATGAGGTGATTCCTCATTACTCCCGTTATTTGCCCCAGCTCCTGCCAACCTAGCAGTTCGAAAGCATGCACAATGCAAGCACATAAATAGATAACGCCTAAATTAGCAGATCTCAATGTTAGACCAGTAAGGCCTCTCCACGGGGAATTTAAAAGCAGATGTCACTTTATATTGGGAGATTTTTTTTTGATAATTTAACTTTTATATTGTAACTTAATTATATTTTTAACTTTTAAATTATTTTTAAAAGGAAGACTTTTGATGTTGTGACACATATATAAATTTGTAAATACATTATTGGCTTTTCTACTGTCAGCCTAGATATTTTATACTTCTTTATATTGTAGCTTCATTGTGTTTTTATCTTCTAAAAATACTTTTAAAGGAAGTCTGTTTGATGTTGGTATGATATACATTACTAACAACAGATTGCTAACACTTCTATTGTCAACCTGTTTGATAGGACACATAGAATAATTTAAAATTTCTTAACACAGAAAGACATTTTGGAATAAAGTCATTTTTTTAACTAGAATAGTGATTGCCGTCTAGTGGAACAATTCCAGCTCTGCTATCTCAGAGGTGATGTTGGTGCCTGAGAAAGTCTGCAATTTGTTAAAGCTTTGGAGTGATCCAATGTGGTACTGGATTCTTTGGAAGGAAATCTGAATTAAGCTAAGTTTGCTAGAGCATAGGAAACTGTAGGCCAAAATTGTTTTTTTTCCACACATGCAAGTCTATTAAAACAGTGTTAGATTATTAAACTTCAATGTTTTGAAGTAAACCAATATTTTGAAGCTCATCTTTGAAAGTAGTGTTCATAAATGACTTATCTTTGAAGTACAATAATGCACATGTTGACTCAAAAAATCTATGTATGCTTATTTTTAAAATCTTATCAATTTTAATAAGAGATTGAATGCAGACCTGTACATAACCGTAAGGGAAAAAACAAAATTGAACTCAGTTATGTCTTGGAATAAACTGTTTTACAATTTTAAACCCAGTACTGGTTTTTAAATTATCTTTGCAAAAGCATTTCCCACAAAGTACTATACGTATACTTTTTTACACATTTTGAACAAGGATTAAAAAAAAAACTACTATTACAAACCAGAAAGGTATGAAAAGAAGAGTAATTTCCAAGTTCTTGTATTAGTTTATAATTGAGGGTTTTTAAATTTTTTTCACATATCCTTGTTTCTGAGTAGACAAGATGAATTCAACGAAATAATAAGGTATCCTTTTTGTGGGAAACGTCTTATTGTTGAAAACATTCAGCTGCCACTTTGAAAAAAAAGTATAGTCACAAATCCTAATTCATCCTTTTTCTTTGGCTTAGAGCTGCAAAATGAGAAGATTCAAGTTATAGCCTAAGATTAAGGACTTGAGTGAAGTGAAGATCCAAAACTGTAGTTTGGATCCAGACTGTCTCTTTTATAAAAGAGGACTATGAATTTGCAAATAATATTGAAAGTGAAGAGCAAGGGTCTCCAAAATCTTCAGCTCATTGACTTCTTTCTGAATTTTCGGATTGCTAATTGATCTCCCAACATTTATTACATGAAAATAATTTAATAAATACTACTTTAATGAATAGTAGTATGAATAACAACGATAATGACAACTCAAGGCTGCTCTCGCTGACAGCTGATGATCCAACCCTGGGTAACAGTCTTGTCTCAACTCAACACCACAACTTCAGTATTAGGGACTACTGCAGAGCTCTGTAAAAACCCCAAAATATTAATTGACTTCAGTCAGTCCTTCATCATTTATTGAACCCTATTGGCTTTCAGATATTGATCAACTCTTCAGATAGTCTCATCAACTCTTGTAAATTGATACTGACCACTTTAGAAAACCTTGGTTTAAAGAAGGGAAGGGAATGAGTTTATTTTTCACCATTTTCTTCTTCACAAGCAACCTGTTTATATATCACTCATCATGTCCACAAGGTAATATAAGCATTAATTTGCCACAATAGAATGCACAAACCCAATGTTTTAAATTGAAATTTTAAAAATGTCATACAATCTTTGCATTATCACTAAAGATGATGTGAGATTTGGCTATTTTTTCACTTTTTTCTTAACTTCTATTTTTAGGTACAGTATTTTGAAATTTATGGATGTCAATAATATCAGATACAACTGAATAAAAATATGCTTTCTTACACGTGCTTCATTGGAAACATTCTAGAATATTACATAGAACCATGAACAAAAAGCATTCAACATGGATACAGAATAATCAAGCAGTAATGATTTCATTCTGCCA
Organism: Acrochordus granulatus; assembly: GCA_032468055.1. NCBI lineage: Eukaryota > Metazoa > Chordata > Lepidosauria > Squamata > Acrochordidae > Acrochordus > Acrochordus granulatus. The sequence goes on along the minus strand of JANHZU010002167.1, from coordinate 64,518 downwards.
ATAAATTGGTTTTCTTTGGCCATTAAAACAATTATTGGCCCTTATCAGAAACAATAAAGAACATTCCTGAAACAGATCACAGATTGCAGAAAAGGCCTTTTTAGTACTAAAAAGTTTCCTCCAGTAAGAAATTCTACAAAAGATGTAGTAATCTAAAGTGTTATTCATCAAAGTTTCTAAAAATTACTTTTGTGCATTGTTTATGAATTAAATCGACATGTCTCTGATAAGACTACCATTAAGCCATTAATTTACTCAATAATGAAATCAGAGAATTTCAAATAATGGATGATGGCCCACTGATTATTATACAGTGGGACAATCCATTACAAATTGTCAAAAAGATTGTTCATATTGCATATTCACCATGTAAAAAAACAAAAGTATGATTATTTATCATAAGCACATTAGGTAAATGCTTTATTAAACAACAATAATGAAAGCTGATGAAGTGATCTATCCAAGCTCTTTCTGCAATTGTCAAGTGGCTCATGGAAAAAGAAAGTGGCCTTTGGAACTTTGGGTTTACTTAAATTGCTGAATGTTATGATTGGCTGAAAAAGAAAAAGGAACCTCAAGTTCAAATTATTCAAAGCAAGTAGGAGTGAGGTGTTCATGTGAGTAATTGAGACCATGAATTAGCATAATCAAAGGCAGTTGAAGATGTGGGTTTTGCCACATTTGCTATAATTTGCAACACTATTATTGTCTATTTCACCAGGGGGCTATTTCTCAGAGTCTTGCTCACTTTAAAATGCTTCCCTTAGGGAATCATTCCAAATTAATTCCTCTTACTGCTCAAAGTCAGCCCTTTTTTTTCTTGCCAGCAGTTTAGGGACAGAATAGTGCCTGTTTCCGAAGAGATCCTTGTAGCATTTGCGTTTTTATAAAGACACTTTCTTGTAAATAAAAGCTGGAAAGAAATCGCCATTGGGCTCAAATCTGCAGCTGGGAGGCTGAGGGGGTGTAGAGGAATTCTTGGGGGAACAGCAATTATTGTCTCTTTTTTAAAAAAAAGAATTAACACATGCATGTATCATGGCCCCAGCTGGAAGGAGAAGGGCATATGTGCAAATTATTTTTTTATTATTTAATATACTTATTAAACCACAACTTGTAACAGGAAACTGCAGCTGTGGGAGGGAATGAAAAGAATGTTTTATTTTTTCAGACCATATGCAAGCATTTGCTTTTAATTGGCATAAGAAGCCAGTCCTTTCTGAATCAACATCAAAGTAGAAAAAACTCCCCTTTAAATCCATAGTAACCATCCATCAAGCTTTGCTGCTGATGGTGAATGCCATATTAGTTAATTATAATAAGGCCACTCTTATTCATGATTTCATTGCTGATGTAATGGCTGACCTGACATGCATTATGTAGACCTGGCTGGACAGGAGTTGGGATTTCTCTCTCTGAGATAGATGCCCAGCTGGGTTCCTCAATGTAGCACCAGCCTGGAGAACTCCAGAATGAGTTAAGGAGCTCAGGCAAAGAAGAATTTATAAAGCAGGGAGGCTTCATCCTGGGTCTGTGCCAGTTGGTATTGATGAGGGGGAGAGATCCAACTCATGGCATCTATTTGTGTGGTATCCCAGGGCTTCTCTCTTCTCCTATTTAATATCTACATGAGGCCACTAGGTGAGTTGATCCAATGGTTTGTCGTGAGGTTCATCAACATGCAATAATACCCAGCCTTATATCTCCACCCTGGGCCATGGATGTCCTCTAACTTTATTATTGTTATGTTATTATTCTATGTACTGTTGTCTTACTGAGAGCTGTTGTATCAGAGTCAAATTCCTTGACTCTAATGTCTAACTATTATTAGCCAATAAGGTACAGTATCTGAATCTGTCCCAGTGCCTGGAGGCTGAAAGGGTTTGAATATGCAAAGGACTTCAACTGAACCCAAACAAGATTGAGTGGCTTTGAGTATTTGGGCTTCTGGTGACGTTTTTCTAACACTGTTCCCAGATGGACCCAGTACACAGTCTGGGGACCCTCTTGGTCTCCTAACTCTTGCTAGAAGAATAGGTGACAGCCAGGACCAGGAAAGCCTTTGCACATCTTAAAGTTGTGCACCAATTGCACCCATTCCTGGACTGGGAAGCTTTACTCACAGTCACTTTTATGCACTCTTGTCTAGATTACTACAATACATTCTACATGGAGCTGCCATTGAACAGCATTTGGAAGCTTCAGTTGGTACAGAATGTGGCTGCATGGATAACATATGGTGTCAGATATTCAACACATGTAATACCACTTCTAAAATGAGCTGCATGGGCTACCAATTCAAGGTACTGATGATCACCTTTGAAGCTTTCATGGCTTGGGGTCAGGTTACCTAAGGGACTGCCTTATTCCAATTTAGTCCAGCAGATTGGAAATGTAATCGGTTCTGTCAACCACAAAATGTTGGCTGGCAGAGGCTAGGTAATATGTCTTCTCTGCTATAGCCCCTGACCTCTGGAACTTTGTCTACTCAGATAGGATAACCTGGAATTAGGTGGCCTTATGTGCCTTGGCCGAGGGGCCTAAGTATGTTAAATGCCCTGTTTCTTGGCTATATTTGCATCAATACCAATAGTTTTACTCAGTGATCATATATATTTATTTTTATTGTTTTGTTTTTATATTTTGATACAGTATGCTATGTATTTTAAGACTTTCTGAACAAGTTACATTTCTTGGTGTAATTTCATGCCTTTGCTATTTCAGCAAGAATCAATTTTGTTTTGTCTGCCAATCAGTATCACTGATTAATCCCTCAATTAAAATATTAGCTAGACTGTGTGCCATTGAGAGCAAATCAAACCAAACCAAAAGCTACAGGGTGAGCTCCTATTGTTTGCTTCAGCTCCTGCCAACCTAGCAGTTCGAAAACAGGCAAACACAAGTAGATAAATAGGCAGTGACTACTTCGGTGGGAAAGGTAACAGTGTCCATGTACCTTTGGCATCTAGTCATGCCGATCATATGACCACGAAGTGTCCTCGGATGAACTCTGGCTCTTTAGCTTGGAAACAGAGATGAGCACCGTACCCTAGAGTCAGTCACAACTGGCAGGAAAATCTTTATTTTTACTATCATTTATTGACACTGTATTTGTGAAGGGCTTTTATCTAAGACAATTACTAAACAAGGACTACTTGTAATGATTATGGTATTCTTCTAGACTGATTTGGGGAATTAAGAATAGATGGAAGCCTCGGGTTGTTGTGGATTTCCTTCTTTTCCAGGGTTGATTCTGGTCATTGTTGGAAAAAGAGGAAAGATCTAACTCTAGATGCCATAGAATCTAAGGTTCCTCGGGGCTCTACACTCACTCCTCAGTTTACATTGACATGAAACCTCTGACTGAGATTATCCATTGCCATTGGATTAGGTACTGTAAAGAGTAAGAGAGATGATCTCACAGAAGTATGCAGGCTCCATTGCCAAGTAGCAATAGGTAAAACAGATACTATTGATATTTTGTTGAAACTCAGTTGTACATCTCTAGCCTAGAGCAACCAAATTATGGCATCTTTATTCATTATCTAGAGGCTATTGGAAGAACAAGCTTTGGCTTAATCCTAAGAAGACCAAGTGACTGTGGGTTTGGGACACTCTTAGATCTGGAGATTGTCCATTTTTACTTTGGGGGTGGTCATCTTGTCTCAGAAAGAACTGTTGTACTACTTGTGGTACTCTTGGAATCTCAATTCTTGCTTGAAGAGCAAGTGACACCATAACCAGGAGAGCATTTGCACAAATCCATCCTACAAACCGATTGTGCCCTTGCTGCGTCATGTTTAAGAAACCTTATTCATACTCATGCCTTGGTCCAACCCTGTTGAACTACTGCAATGTGTTCTACATGGAACTGCCTTTGAAAAGAATTTGGAAATTGCAATTGAACTAGAATGCAATGGCCCAGATACCACCAAAGTATACCCAGTTAGCACCACCCTTCACGAGTTGCACTGATAGGCATCTGGGTGCAATTCAAAGTGATGATGACCACTTATAAATTTTTTAACCACAGAGATAAGTTATTTGCCCATTGCTTCCATAGATTAGTGTCATCTGGCAGGACCCAGGAAGCACACATTTTCTGCTGCATTGCTGTTCCTTTGGTATAACATACCCTCTTCCCTCCCCAAGAGTCAGATGAAGACCTGTTTTTTTTTCTCTAGATACTGGGCCAGAGCATTGGATGAACCTGTCTGCAACAGTTGGAATGCTGAATGATTGTGGGTTGGCATATCCTTATGTTTTCTTTTCCATTGCTGGTTTTCTTTTTAATCCTATGATAGCCACCTAGAGTTGTAATCTGCAAGTTGCATGACCATATGTATCAACTAAATAAATGATAAATAAATGTTTATAACCATTAATCATCAGTAAGGGTTGTGCCAAAGATGTTAATATATCATTCGGATCTAACAGTAATGGCTTTATGGAAGAGATGACTGGGAACTCTTCATTTTCCTCCTAACCCAATGCTCTTTTTTCATGCATCCAAAATACTGCTGAATGGTGAGCCATAAAGATGCTCTGCAGTGAAATACAAAAAAGGAACCAGGAATAAGGGCTGCATAAACCTTCATGTTTCATCTAACAGATTTAAATTATGCTATATGAGGGGAGTTCTACCTCACATGCTGCTTCCATTAACCAGCATCATATCCCTGGTCAATGGGAAACCACTCAGATGCTTCTCCGGAGAAAAACATGGTGCCAGAGCTTCTGGAAAGCTAAACTCAAAACAGATACAGAGAGTTGCTTGCCTGAATTGGCATTATTGTCCCAGCTGCAGAACACATGAGGCACCAGTTCATCTTCTTAACATCAGCAAGGAAAGGAAGGGATTCATTAAAGAACCAAAAGCTTGGCTTCTAACATCCTTGCCTCCTGTCCAGTTTTATATAACAAATACTAGATCAGTAGAGGATAATGGATTACACAGAGAAGGGATGCTTCAGGCAGATGAAATGCATCCTATACAACTATTGAACAATGTGCACTACAGACTAGGATTTGGAAAAAATATTCAGATGCTGTGATGTATCTATATCTACAAAATCAAAATAGTGCAAACCATGGTATTCTCTGTGATACTCAATGAAAGTGAAAATTAGACTCTGAAGAAGCAGGATAGGAAGAATATTGATGCTTTTAAAGTTGGATGTTGGAGAAAACTGCTTAGAATACCCTGGACAGCCAAGAAAATAATAAATCAACAGTTCTCTCTTGAGGCACAAATGACCAGACTCATTTTGGATACATTATGTGTAGATCTAGCTCTCTGGAGAAGTATGTAATGCTGGGAAAGGTGAAAGGAAAGAAAATAAGTCCAGACACAAATAAAAATTAAAGTTTTTATTATTTTATTATCCATTACACATAATGGATCTGTTCTTTGGAGCAGAATGCACACCTATCCAAAAGAGACTAAAATTAAAGCAAGATTTGGTTGCCTACTTCCATCTTACATGACTTTAATTTCAGTATGCTCATCTTCATTTACTTTAGCATGCCTTATTCAGAAAGCAAACAGATGCTGGAAACCTATCTCTACAAAAGTGCTGTCTATATACAGATAGTCCTTGTTTCATGACCACAATTGAGATCGGTAACTCCATCATCAAACAAAGTGGCCACTAAGTGGAAAATCACATGACTGCAACTGTGCTTTGAATGGGAACCCCATTCCCCCAACCTTTGGAATGCTCACCAAATAATTAGAAGGAAGGGAATTAATGTTTTTATTTACATTAATTGGAAAGAAAGAGATTACGAAAGATTAAGCAGATGCAATCTTGTAATCCCTTCCTCTCCAATCTCTCTACTGTGCAAGTGAGAGGAGAAACAGGTCAGGCACAGCACAATGCATGATTATCAAGAGACTGAGGGACTCTGCAAAGACCATAAATGCAGGCATTGGTCGTACAGTTACTTTTTTCAGCACTGTTCAAATGGTCGCTGAACAAGGTAGTTGTTAATTGAGGACTACCTGTACTCAAAATCTAAAAAAGGTTTTATATAACTATATTATATTTTATATGCTAAGTTTTATATATTGGACTCCAAGATATAGGTATCTTTTTCTGTGAAGAATACTGCAGTTGTTTATACTGAATATCTAACCTTCTAATTATTTTTCAATAAGTTCCCATAAACTTGATTTGATATGAAGCCAGGAATTCAGAAAAATTGCAGAAAGACAAAATAAGAATACTTTTAGGAAAACACTTGAATTGATTAGCTGCCATTTTAAACAGTCAAACTTACCCTATTAAAACAACTCCAAAAGTGCTGTATTCATGACACTCAAATCTCCCTCTCTGGCTGGACTGGGCTGAGCTGATCATAAAACAAGTTTATTCCAAACCACTCTGTCATTAGGAGAATTCTGAGCAAACTGAGCATCCTTGGGAGTGATGGAAATCCGTCAGGATAAGAAGTCTTGGGAAATTTAACATCATTCCCAAGATTATTTCAGCAGCACCAATAAAATCCACACACTATCCTATGTTGCTTTAGCACTCAACCATAGCAACATGCACTCAAAATTAAGTGTACTATGACATGAATTCCCTGGTACCAAGATAGACTTCATTCATTCTATAACTCTACCTAGTTTGTTTTACCATGAAATAACCTAGTTGCAGAAATGGGAGAGATTCGATTGTTTGTTTGCTTATATAAACGTTTTATGAGCAACATGTACCAACTTCAGTGAAGGAATGGAGCAAATCAAGACTGATCTTCATGACTACATGGTACATTTCCAGTTATTACATTTTTACTCTCTTGCACATAGATACAATAGCATTTAAGAAAAAAGCAAGAATGATTGAAAGTTTAACTTTATGAATTTTGCACAGGACAGGTTCGAATGTGGCCTATATAAATTAATTCTATTGGGATAGTTTTAAAACTTCATTTGAAACATGAGAGATAATGAACAGTTTTACAAATAATGCCACTTATTGTTTTGTTCATAAAACCTAAAGGTCCAGTTGCCTAAGAGGTTCTTATGAGCTTATAACAACCTTATTTATTTGGCAATCCATATCTAAAGTTCTAATTGAAGCCAAAGTTCAGTTTCAATTTGTTGCAGCTGCTGTATTAGGGACCTCTTAGAAAAAATAATTTTAAGAGGATTTTTCTCTTTAAAAGCCATTTCCTTACACGGGAAGTTGTGGAAGATGGCAAAAGTGGGGGAAAAAATGAGCCCAGAATTTTACAAGCAATCCTAAAAAGCATTTTGGAAATGCTGTATTAACTCAAACAATTGCAAAAACTCTTTACTGTCTCAAAAAGTATTCCATTCCATGAAACTTTTAATATAGAGTGAATTTTTATCCCAGTTCTTGACAGACAGCTGCTGTGCTTCAGGGAACACATTATTCTTAACAAGATGCACATGCACTGAAAACCATCACTAGATTTCACTTTGGGAACTATAGAGAATGAGAGGTCTGGCCAGGTACTTTGTTGCTCCTTCTAATGGGTTAAGGGTCCAATATCTGCATGCATACTAATTATTAGATCTATGAAGAAGGCTGTGCTTCACCTCAGTGAGGCACATCATATAAGGGATGATGGAATTCTTCACATCCAGGGTCAAAGATGACAGGCATCCTCACTGAGACCTCGTATCACTTGATGCCTCATCCACCAGTTCCAATAATTCTTTCTCCCAGGAGTTGTTTCCATGTTTAATAGCTTTTTTAGAAGTTCTCCCAAGAATTACCAGATGAGGGGTAGTTCAAAACAATCTGCAGAGCAAAGTAATAGAGCTGCTATATTTTTCTTTTAGAGGTAGGGGAGGACACTGGTTGCAATTTCAAAAGGATGCTTTGTGTGAACCTTCATTCAAATGAAATAGCCTTCTGAAGCTTAGCATAATATGACTTGATATTCAGCTATGGCGAATTTATTCTCTGCAAATCAGACTGGTTGCAGAGAGGTTGACTTGGTTTTTCATGATAAAATCATGACTTTTTTTATCATACAGAGAAAAAATCAGAATATAAATGAATAATATTGATTTATTAAATTGATATGCTGCCTCATTCATCCATAAGGCGACTCTGGGCAACAACATATATTGATGGCTCAAAATCTAGGATTTCATATTGACAACTGAAATCACATGGTCTGACATCTATCTCATTGTTGACTGAAGAACTGCTATGCACTAAATAGTTGTGGAAAAAATAAGAGATTGCTTCCCCAATTCTTTTATGTTGTCACTGCAACCATTTAAGATTTTGATATATTGGAAGGCCTCTTTTCATACGTTAATACATAATTAACTGTGTTAAATCAATTAGGAAATAGTTTCCCACCTAATTTATGACACTGGATCTCTCTTTTCTACAGTGCTCTGCTTCTTGAGAAGAAAATTTTAAAAATCTTCACATTTTATAAAATATGTATAAAAGTCCTTGGGCTACCCTTGCATGAAGCTTAAATTTATGCTAAGTTTATGTTCAAGACTGATTTAAATAGGGATCTAAAATACTGTCCCAATTTGAATGTTATAATCTGTCCCAGATATAACATTTTGTGCAATCAAGTTCAGAGCCACTGTATGTTTTCTTACCTGCTCCACTATGGCATTATATTCTAAAAATGCTGTGCCATTTCAAAAGGGAAACCGTAACCATACCAAACCTTTGATAGTTTCACAGCGATAATGGTTTGAATGTCAACAATATCCAATCAAGGATTCATCTAAGTAATGCCTTTTGTATATGGCCCAATCTTGAAGCTGGTCCTTATTATAACAGAGATAATAAAATACAATATGTAGGGTATTTTGTTACCTCCCTTTCACATTAGCATATTAAACAGCAGAAAATGAAAAGTGACTCTATAAGACAAGGGCTAATGGGGAGGGGAATGCACAGGAAAACAAAAGGGATATGAACAATGAACCAATTATTTAGTAACGTCTTACTATAGTGCATTTGTGAGTAATCAATATTACAGCAGTTTTAATTGCTCATCAAACAACTTTCATGAAGTTTTTTTATGTGAAAGGAGGAAAGCAAGCCAGGAGTGAAGTGGGGAATCAGTCTCTATATATCCTCTGGCTTCAGAAACCCAACCCCTTCTGAAGACCACTGAATCTTATCTTAGCTGCGCAGGTGTTCAACAGGGAGTTGGACAATGTCTTGTAATCTTGTTGGACCAATAAATCTGTTAGGCTTGAACCACACTGCCTGAGCTTGGTCCTTTGTGCCTGACAGTACATACAGAAAGTTTTACACACAAGTTTCATGAAAGGATTACCATATTTCAGTATAATTATCTACACAAATTTATGTCTGGAAGCAAAAAGTCACAAATAACATCAGGAGTTCAATCTAATCAGCAATTTGAGTCATAAATTTATCTTCCCAGTTTAAAAAACAAATCTCTTGACAATAAGAATGGCAAAATGAATCCATTAACATTTCTAGGTGAAAATCATAAAGAAATTACTCATGCCAAAAGCAATATTTAAATGTTAACTTCAGCATGTAAAATAGACATACTAAATTATGGGAAGTAATCTCATGCAATTTGGAATGGGTTAGGATAGGCTTAGCCCAATAATTACATCTGAAAACAACTTCAAAAAAATGTTCAGTTTTATGATTCCTTCCAAACCCAGAGAAAATTCTAGAGTTACTAGTTCAATAATGAATCAAATCAAAGGTTTATCTGCTGAGCAGTTCAGTATGATGCTAGATACCTGGCTGATGCAGAAGACTTTTGGAGAAGGTATTTTTGACCGAGCCAAGAATGCAGAAGGCAGACATCTGTGTTGCTTACACAAACACTGAAAGTCACCTGACAACTTTTATGTGCAATCTTCACTCTCCCCTGCAGTACAATAACATCACTGCATTCCCTACCAAGTTGCCTTCCCCTTCCAAGCTCAGGGAATTCTCAATGTGGTAATCACTACAACAGTTTAGATAAGGCTATTCTATGACAGTTGCATGACCCCAATACCCAGAGTCAACTTAAAATAACTGCCAGAAAAATGCCACCCACTGAAAAAAGGCATAATCCTGGTGAATCTTGCTTTGAACCCATTTCATTTTCAGAAAACACCTTTTGCTAGGTGAAGACCACCATTTTTTTTTCTTCCTAGGGTTTTCCTCACAGGTGCAGACTCCACTTTTGGGATCAACCAAATGTTGAGCCATTGGTTGCGACAGGAATTGACCGATCTGCTTATCACCCAAGCCTAACATCGTGATTTGAGAGAGAATGAGTGGCCCAAAGTCATCCAGTTGGCTTTCAGGACTAGAACTCAGGGTCCCCTGGGGATTGGCCCAAATGCACCCAATTGGCTTTCATTCCTAAAGTGGGACTTGAACTCACAGTCTCTTGATTTTAGCTTGGAACCTTAACCAACACATCAATTTTTACCACAGCTTAATCATGTTATTTCTCCCCAGACTGCTTCACACAGTAATTAACATTAGCCTTCCTGCAGAGTATTTTGAGGATAAGGCCAATATAGTTTTAAATGTACTTTAGCTTTTATTAATTGCTTCTTTCATATCTTGCCATTTTTAGTTCAGCTCCCCTCCCCTTCAAAGATTTCTCCATTTGTAGGTTAACATACAATGGTGCAATTTGCTATGAAAAATGTGTTGTTTTCACATCTCCGTATCCTACCATGAAGAAAATTTCAACCACTAGTTTCGGAGTTCAGGGGCTGAGAGACACAGTTCATGACTCTCTTCACAGCTCCGTCATAAATGCCAAGGGAATCAGCATTCAGTGCTTTAAAGAGGAAAGTCACATAACAATAAATTCATTTTTTATGGGCAGCTGAGAGGGTAATCTCTTCTCTGCAGAATCCAATATTGCTCCAATTTATACATTCATAAAAGAAAGCAACTGGGCTCCATCATGGAGAACCAGACAGCTCAGGACTATAAACGGGGCAATTAAATTTGCTTCTTTTTGCGCCAGCCTGAATTTAAAAGAGAAAGTTAAAAAAACGTTGAAAGCGAATGATACATGCATTAATTCTAACAGTAAACAAATTTCAATGGTGGTGTGTAAGCACATTTTTCAAGATTAGCAGTTCTATTTTTTTAGGCCACCCATGTGTGTTCACTGGAGACAATGGATCTGCGTGAACCAGAGGTTCAACAGTTGGACTTGGAAGAGCTTGATCCCTGATATTTAGTAATGAGCAGCTTAAAAGCTGATTGTGACAAAACATGAATCTCTTAGGCTTACGAATGTGGAAGATTTCACCTATGGAGTACAGTAAAGAAGAACTTAATCCTTGTAATTGGGAAAATTAAACCAACCTTCTAAGGTTTAGACATTTTTGTTTTGCCCAGCAGAATGGCACTGGGAAGTTATCCCTCAGTTTGGTCTAGTGGTTAAGGCACCAGTCTAGAAAGCTGGAAACCGTGAATTCTAGTCCCACGTTGGGGGTGAAAGCCAGCGGGATGACTTTGGGCCAGTCACTCTCAGCCCAACTTACCTCACAAGATTGTTGTTCTAAGGAAAATAAGAGGAGGAAGGTGTGTTGGATATTTATTTATTTATTACACACATTTCTATGCCACCTATTTCTGAAGACTCTTGGCGGCTTACATAGATTAGATATTTATACAATTGTGTAAACTAACACCCCCCCCTGGCCAGCAATGTTGCATCCGGGCATCTCCGCAGTTCTTGCTCCGCCCCTGGCAGGAGGGTGGGCCACCTTCGCCTCGCCGCTCAACTCCTCACCGCTCGCCTCGCCCATCCCACCAAAGCCGGCCAGCTCCCACTGAAGTGGTACCCGATTTATCTACTCGCCAGTTTTTACGTGCTTTCGAACTGCCAGGTGGACAGAAGCTGAGGCAAGTGACGGGCGCTCACCCCGTCATGCAGAGCTTGAGAATCGACCTGCCAGCATGCCGGCCATCTGGTCGACATAACTGGCGGCATTAATCCGCTGTGCCACCGCAGCAGATATGTTCATCACCTTGCATTATTTGTAAAAATAATAAAAGTAGGACACAAATACTGTAAATAAAATAAAATACACCTCATATTACCCTTCATGAGATTGTTGTTTTTTTTTTGATGTGGAAAAAGCATTCCCTCTGAACTTTAGGTTCTGAAATCCATAAATTAGCAAATTAATAAAGTTTTCCAAAAGCACTGTGAAAATGATGGCCAAAATATCTGGGAGCCTTAGAACATGCAGAATTATGTGTTGCCAAGATAACCTGCAAAGTTCTCTGTACCTAAAACATGAAGAGGCAAGACTAACCAAAGCTACCTTATATTGAGTGGATAATTTGTCCATCTAGTCATTCTGGTGTGATTGGCCAGAGCTCTCCAGGTAGGTAAGCCCCACACCTGCTGCTATGAAAGATCTCAGAGATGTGAGAAAATGTTAATTCTTGCTGTTGGCACCTGAAAAGAATACCAGAGACTACTTCAATTAGAATTGAAGTATAGAGTTCTTTTAAAAAAAAATGTGGAAAAGAGCAGCACTATCTGGTCAACAAAATGGAAGCAATTAGACATTTTCATCTAATTCTATCATCCTAACAAAACCATCATACTAACTATAAATATAGAGAGTTCATTTCCTAACAGTTCCAAAATTATTGAGGCAGATGTCTTTGGAAGAGATAAAGGGCACTTGTGATAAATAATCAGCCTTTTTGCTTCCAAATCTAATCAAGGATTGCAACTGCACATAGTGTGGACGCTCCAGCAATTCCTTTAAGATTGAGAATCTGCATAGTTCTGGAAGATCTATGCACATGCAGCTTTCAAGCAACTATCCAAAACTGAAGAGCTGAGCGAAGGAATTATTTTAAGATCACACTTCAAGAGAGAGCAGGGGGAACTGGAACTTTTCTTCCTGACTTACCAACAGCTACAAAAATATAATCCTCTAGCACTGGAACTGATTAACTGCAATTCCAGTTAAACAGCCCTTACAAATTAAATGCAAATGACTATGAAATGGATTCCTCTCTAGCGAACCATTCAGCACTCCAAGCTTCTCCACCTGTGCACGCTGAAGACTGAATTGCAGCCATACAATGAAGCAAGCATCACCAATGCCCACAGTATTCCGTGCTAATTAACTAACTTCAGCAAATTGTAGGGACAGATGGATGCAACTAACCTTTGCTGACCTATCATTGAAACATATGGAATTCCTTCCAGGTTAAAGCTGCCATACCTGCTTCAGCCACAGGCCAGCTATACATTGCCAAAATAAGCAAACCGGATTAGAAAAGGAGAGTCTGGAAGACCTGGAGATAGAGGCTCTCAAAAAAAAAATTAGGAGCAAGTATTCAGTAAGCACTAAGGAAGCAACGATCACATCAATATGGACTTTCCAGATATAACGATCACAATATTAATGAAACAAGCACATGGACATGCCTGGGTTATCTTCTTGGCAACAATGTGGAAGTAGTTTGTCACAGCCTTTTTCCAGGAGAGAGAGCAAAAGAGAGAGAGAGAGAAAGAATTTGTTCAGTTTAATCTATAGTCAGCCTAGGATTTCAGTCAAGGTTCACTGGGTACCACCCAAAAGCAGTTGCTTCTGTACACAAATGTTTGTGTTAAAGCCTCAATTATTTACAAGCAGGTTTCAGCCAGGATTGCTCTGAGAATCCAGTCCCCTTTCCCTTCTCACTTCTGCATGAAGTTCTATTAATTGGTCTTATGTATGTGCAATTTTTGTGTGGAAGAAGCAACATTCCTCTTCATCTTGTATCCTACTGATCAATAGAGACAGAAGGAATAACAAGCAAGGATTTCTCTTTCCCTTCCTGGACTGGAAGACTGAAACTGGTGGACTGTCCTCTTGAGTCTACATATTTTAAAGTTGCCAAGGCTGAGAAACACTGCTGTAGCTGATCCCAAATAAATATGCTGGAAGTTTTACAAGAAGATTACCTTTAAATTTTCCCTCCGGTTTGTACATGCAACAGAAAAACATGTTCAGTCAATCAGGTTGTCGATAGCAGAGAGATGAAAGAAAAAAAAATGGAAACATGGAACAAGTGTCCAAAGACTATGTCTGTGAAGACTCTCACTCATACAGGGTAATTGCATCGCAACAAAAGTTTAAAAAACAGGCATCTGGATTGGATT
>JANHZU010002167.1:31039-45669 GCA_032468055.1 Acrochordus granulatus | reverse complement strand
AAAATGATTTTTTGGTGAATATTTTTGGGGGCGTGGAACGGATTATCTGACTTTCCATTGTTTCCTATGGGAAACCGTGTTTCGCTTTACGAGAATTTCGCACTAAGAGCGTTCTTCCGGAACGGATTAATCTCGTTTTATGAGGCACCACTGTATATTTGTGAGTTTATAGACATTTTGAGCAGACTCCAAGTTTCAGACAACATGTTATAAAAGAAACAGAGCTGCCACACATCATATATATATTCTTTTATAAAGCTTAACAAGCATAAGCTGGACCAAAAATCATTATCATATGTGATGTCACAGCTTCACTTCAGAATCATGGATTATTCCAACTTCTAGGTTGGCATAATCCATAACATTAAACAGAGCATGTACTGGATTTAATGTACTTTGTGTAAAAGAGTAGAGCAGGAGCCTGACTGATAAAGTTAAATATCATCAAAATGGATGTGATACAATCTCTTATATATGCAGCCATAAGTACTTCCAGTATTGTTTGCATATTCAGGAAAATGAAGCTGCCAGCCAACATTTTTATAGCAGATATACCTATGGGTACTTGCTTCATTTCCATGTGCTTGCTTAGAAGTCTGTTGTGCTTATTTCCACATCACTATGCAGTTTATAAAAATATTGGAAATTCATATTTCAATTTTGTTGTTGTTTAGTCATTCAGTCATGTTAGACTCTTCCATGTACCGCAGCATGCCAGGCCTCCTTGTCCTATACTGCCTCCCAGATTCCACCCAAATCCAAGCCCATCACATCCACAATGCAATGTAACAATATCATCTTCTATTGTTCCTTCTCCTTTTGCCTTTAATCTTTCCCAGCATCACAGTCTTCTCCGATGAATCTTATATTTGTATTAAGTGGACAAAGTATTTGACCTTCAACTTCAGTTGTTCCAATGAACAATCAGGGTTGATTTCCTTTAGGATTGACTGGTTTGATCTCTCTGCAGTCCAAGGGACTCTTAAAAGTCTACTTCAGCACCAAAATTTGAAGGCATCATCAATTCTTTGGTGGTCAGCCTTCCTAATGGTCCAGCTCTCACAGCCATACATTACTACTAGCGAAATTACAGCTTTGACTATCCAGACCTTTGTCAGCAAGGTGAAATCTCTGCTTCTTAATACATTGTCTAGGTTTGCCATAGCTTTCCTCCCAAGGAACAAGTATCTTTTAATTTCAAGGCTGCAGTCACTATCCACAGTGATCTTGGAGCCCAAGAAGGTAAAATTTGCCACTGCTTCCATTTCTTCCCCTTCTATTTGCCAGGAAGTGATGGGACCGGTTGCCATGATCTTATTTTTTTTTAATGTTGAGTTTCAAGCCAGCTTTTGCACTCTCCTCTTTCATCTTTCACAAGAGACTCTTGAGTTTCTCTTTATTTTCTGCCATTAGAGCGGTATTGTCTACATATCTAAGGTTGTTGAGATTTCTCCCGGCAATCCTAATTGTGACTTGTGATTCATTCAGCCCAGCATTTCACCGCTCACTGATATATATTTTTAATGAAATCGCTTTTTTAAAACTTGGTGCAGCATTGGAACAAATACTAAACCTTGCTTGTCCAAATTCCACTTCTAGAGGATACATCCTGACAGATTACAATGTCCAATCAACATTATTTAAATGCATTATTTAGAAGATTATATAGAAGGCACTCAACCAAATGAGTCTCTTTGCATTTATGGAAGAGTAAAGTAGAGGATCTGGTATGCGATAGAGAACAAAGAGAGTGTTTTAAGCACACAAAGACAAATAATCTGTAATTAGTCAGATGCAGAAAATTGAGTTACTTGGTACACATGTAATCTCATTGCAAACAGTGCTGAGAAACCTTTCAATAAAGGTGATAAGAAAAAAGCTGGTCCCTCTTTTGATGATCTGAGTTTATTCTGTCCCATTTAATTTTTCTTATGTATACTTTCACCTCCAAATAATTTGAATGAAAGGAATCAGTAAAATGAATTGAACAATACCCTGGATGAGTATAAGGGTCTTTTCAAACTAATCCTATTTAAATACAGATTATCCAAATATGATAATCTGGTTATGGACATGGTTAAAGAAAATGCACTAATTTCCATCCATGCTCTCTTACTATGCATTACCTTTTCCAGGTTTTATTTTTGTTTCATGTTATAGGTAGCAGTATGGGTATTGTAATGTAGTTCTTTACATACGTTTTTGTACTTACATGAATTCCAGAATACCTAAAGCAGCCTGGATGTAAAGATTGCATAAAGTTGGTATCTGGGGAAGAAATGGCAAACTGAAGAGGGCTCTGTGAAATACAGAGCCAACAACCATGGCAGAATGAAGAGCCAGTGACGAGACGGGCTGATGAAATCGCCATCTTGCTCAAACTGTAGTTGGCACCTTTGAAAAGATCGTAAGTTTGCATACTTGCTAATCATTTTCAGAAATTGTTTACTAACTGCTTTTCAGCGATTTGAAACTTTGGATTGACAAGTTCAGCAGCACCAAATAAGTTTCTTTCAGTCCTTAGTGAAATAAAGTTTTAATTACAAGTTTAAGAAGTTTTAAAAAATGGAGGGTGAATGAACAACAAAATGGTGATTATAACTTTGATTTTAAAGTTACAAATGGACTAAAGGTCCACATACATTTGAAATATGATTTTGTAATTAGTCATAAGAATCTTTCCCATAAGAAAATACTTTTGTTTTGAATTTAAAAAAAACACGATAGGAAAGAATCTGAGGGTTGGACATTATAGGGAACTAAAGATTACAATTACAGGAGAAGAATACTTAAATTTGACTTACTAATATAGAATGGAGCAAAATATTTTAACATTTGACATGTTAAAAGATATTTTTGAACAACGGACCCAGATGTTAATTGTAAGAGTGTCTGCTTCCATTGATACACTATGTTTAAAAGATATTATAGAAGAGGAACAAGTTTTACTCAACAAGACTAAGACTGATCCAAAGTGAATTTAAAAATAACGGGCTACAAGAATATGGAAAAAGATGCTACACTGAACATAGAAACCATCTAATATCTTAATCATTCAAAGGAATATGCAAATAACAAGCAAGAGAGCGACCTCGGTAATCTTCCAAAATTGGATTTACAAAAGAGGCTTGTTAAATCTTAGAAGAATTTTGTGAAAAGGCACAAACTAATCAAGTTTTGGGTCAAGATTGTTAAAAATTAAAAGGAAGGAATATAAAGTTTATTTGATCAAAGTTAAATAGATATGTTTTTATCTCCAGTAAATGTCATTTTCCTGATTAGGAATTAAATAATGAAATTTTTAAGGATTTGTTTATAGATAAGAGATAGGATATTGGAAGAAAAGTTAATGTGTTATATTTTAAGACAATTTTACTGAAATAGTTTATACTTGTGATGAAGGGGCAAGTCATTTCTTTATTCATCTTTTTTATATTTCTATTTTTCTTTCTTTTCTATTTTTTCAGTTTTTCTTTTTCTTCTCTGCATCTTCTATTTTTTCTCTTTTCAGTTTGTACAGGTTTCATCATTATAGTTACAATATTTAATAAAATTACTATTAAACAAAGAATGCATAAAGTTAGGGAACAGCCAAGTTTACCAGCTGCTAAAAGAAGTTGGGGACAAATTGTGAAAAGTAAATAGGTTTATTGCATATTCATTCCAATATAAAATAAAAGGAAAACCCATTCGTGAAAATGATGGGCAGAATGCCAACTACAAACTTAAAAATGCAAAAGAAGTCTGCCTAGATCCCAGACTAATGAAATCTTTAAAAATATTTTTAAAAATTTCACAAGGTTAAATCATATTACTTTTTAGCTCTGTATTAAAAACCCTTAATTGTATGCTTAAAACACTTAAAACAACTTTTAAGTTTATATGTTACTTCAAAATAATACTTCATTTAATTATTCAATTTGTATAGCCACCCCTGTCAATCAATGACTCTGGAATTTACTATAATGTCAAGATTAGCTGCAGAAATATATTTTCAGTGGAAAATATGTATTGTTGCTACATGGGATGCAAAATAAACCCACATAAACAAAACAGGAGTACAAAATAAAAGAAATAACACAGTGCTCTGTAGATAAGGCCCAGTCCTTGTGGGCTTTATCAGTAGCATTTTCAAACCAAGCATGAGATGTTTTGTAGGCGAATCAGTTCATCCCAGCAGATACTGTGAACTTTTCTTCTTTGCATGGATTCATTTTAACATGTGGACCAGAATTATTCCAACTGCACTTTTACTAAAATACAAAGAAATCAAATATGGAAATATGTAATAGCAATCAAAGCTATACTAGATATAGCTTCTTCTGGTCTAAACAATTTTAATGGCTCAAACTTTTTCAGATTCACTTCTCCCATCTTAAAGAGAGAGAGTCTTTTATGTGAGTCTTTTGGCAGCAATAAACATTACATTGCATATATAGAGAAACAGGTATATTTTTAGTCCTCTTTTATTTTGGAATAATTATTCCAAATTCACACAGTCTGTTCTGGGCCTGATTCTCTGACTCCCAAGTCAATGCTTCCCAAACTTTCCTTCATCATTCAAAGCCATGTATCAGGAAGTCCTGATTTAAATGTTCCTGTTGTGATTGGGTAATGGATTCAAGTATTATTACCCAACGAATGACCACTTTTATCCAATTTTGGGTAATTTGCCCATATTCAGGAAGGACTGCCTAAGCTACTAGCATCACCACCACCCACAGACATTCAAGTAAGGGAAAAAGGGACAGAAGGGCAGTGAGAACAAAGAAAGCCTTGCTGTTTTCAAACAACTTCTTGTATTCCTCAAAACAAATTCCATTAGTCTAAACAACTTAAGAACCACTAATCTAATAATAGCTTGTTTTAAACAAAAAAATGTATTAATTAAGTGGAATTCATGTAACCATTGTTTTTCAATGTAGCAGATTTCATGCTCTGACACAAGAAATTTCATTTGAGCAGCTCTTAAAAAAAATTAAAAGACTTAGTAACAGACATCACTGATACTGCTTGACTTGCAGGTTTAAATATTTGAGTCACTACTGGAAGAACCAGAAGCTAATAGGACTGATTCCACAAAATAACAGGAGATAATAATCGATTCCAGGGTTTTTTTTTTGTCACAGATGAACTTCCCTACTTTCCAATGACAATATGTTGAAGTTATCGATAACACAAAAGAAATGAATTCTGATTTAGTAGCAGATGTTGCCACTTCTTTCTTTTCCCCACGTGCTTTGAGTTTACAGGATGATGAAATCTGCTCTGTAATTCTTCAAATGTTCTCTTCTATTGAGAAAGAAGCATCTGTTTTTCCACCTCATTCAAAGGATGCTACTCTCAAAGTTCTTATTTTCTGCTCTACATACTTCCATCATTCTAGGTACAGCAAGCAAGCTGCAACAGCTGATGGAAAAATGATTATCGTTTATCTCTTTAATTGCATTCTATTTACCTTTTGATGAGGTATTTGTTTTCTGAACTATAACTCAGCTGCATAATTTAAACAAATTTCTCCAAAACCCCCAAATGCTCTCAATGATTTGTCTGTATCTTTATCCATGATATACAATAAATATAATTACTAAGAGGTAGATCCAACCTCAGAAATACATGTAATATCTCTTGACTTTAGTAGATCAGACTTTTCATTTTCCATCTTTTTAATGTCAATTTTTAAATCTTCATTCCAACATAAAATTCCATGTAAACAAAAAAAACAAAGTTTTGGTTATTTTTCAGACACAGAACGTCTTTCATCACTCTGGAACATCAGGTTTTCAAGTACTGTTACAGAAGATGGTCAAAATGTGCAAAGATATTCAAATTAGTGCTGGATATTTCCATGGATACTTTGACACTTGGAGTCAGTGTATATACATACAAAAAGACAAGCATATGCAGATATGAAGAGTGGCAGTAAACAGACAAAGTCACTCACTATATTACTTTTTCTCACAACCGCTAACCCTAAAATGGAATTTGAAAACTTTTGGTTGAGATGCATTCTGTGACTAATCCAAAATTGGCCCATAGCATTTTGGCAGTATTTCCTCTCTTTAAAGTCTTTCAAACTGAATAAGAGGATTTTATACATAATCATTCCTTGTCACATCCCACATGGACCATTCTCTTCCCTGTAGAAGAAGTAAGGAAAAGCATTCCCCTATACAGAAAAATATGTTCCATGGAAGAAGACGGAGAGGGAATAATTATTTGCCTTTTTCTGGGAAGGAAAACGTGGAGAACAATTATTCCCTTTCTCTTACAGCACAGAGAACTCAAACTGGAAATAGAGGACAGTCCTGTAAACATGACAAGATAATTAGCAGAAGATAATTGGGTACATTGTATATAAAACATACAAAAAAATATGTTCAACAGGCCCAGAAGCTTTATAATCTTCATCACATAGACATCAGGAAAATTTAGAAAACAACCACTGCTTGATAGGAGCAAATACTGAAATATTAGAAAGGATTGGAGAGGGAAGCAAGATTCCTGCCAGCCTTCCAAGATTGTTTTGATAAAAGCAATACTTAGAATATAAAGCAGAAGAGACAGACTCACCAATGCATAGACTTTCCACTTAGAACCTGGCTTAGAATATAAAAGTCACACAAAAGAGACTACGGTCAAACTATGGGCTGACTAAGAGAACTTCTCTTTGCTATAGTGGGATCTGTTCCAACCACATGGGGCAGCATGGGGTAAGACATGAAGAAGTGATGGGAGAAGGAGAAAAAAGAAACTCACATTATTTAGCTTACAAACAAGTTCATTTTTCATTGTAGAGAAGGTTAACATAAAAACTATACTCATAGGCATGGCTACATCTCTAAAATATTTTCTATTACCTTTTTTGTAGCCTATCAATCAGAAGTACAGAATTAATTTAGGGCAGAAAATCTCAACAGGCTATCATTCCACTGGTTGCTGTTTTCAAACTATAAAATATTCTACCCTAATTTCTATCATTCCTTTAGTCACACAAGGAGAGAAAAAAACTCTTGATACTTCACTGCCAATGTAAACCTTCAAGTTAATGCTACCTATATCCAGCCTGAATATTTAAAGTGAAAGATTCTGCATGTCCTTGCTTGAGGACTCTATATTGTTTACTTTGTTAATGGGAACCGTCTATATATATTGGATAGCTTCCTATTAAAACAGACATCAGTTACTCTATCTTTGCAGGAAATCAAGGAAATGCTTTTCATTTAGGAATGAATTTGAGATCAACTGACTGAGAAATAATCCAAAAATCAAGCAACTGAATGGATCCAATATCTTCTTTAGAGAGACTGGGAACACTGGGAACTGTTTGCTTCATAACACACTTTATATAAATAAATTATATATAAGTGTCTATTATTTGCAGCTTTTAATTTTTTTAAAATGAGGATCTAAATAATTGTATAACCCGTGCCAACTTCTAAAAGACTTCCATTAAGAACAGAATTGATGCCTTTGAAGCTCTGATTAAATCTCAGCTTTTGATTGACCCTGCTGTTTTCAGAAAACTTGTGACTCGGTAGTGTAAGGATATTGGAGTACATGACAATTGTGCACGTTTCCTACTCCTTTTCAAAACATTGCATAACAGAACCTTTTATATCCTGTTAATTCAGTACCCCACAGTCATTCAAGTTGAGATAATTAAAGATGCAGTGATTCTAATTATAGATTCTCCTGAAACATCCAAATGGAGAAGGAAGAAGCAAAAAAAGAAGGCAGAAAAGGAAACACCTTGTGACAATTTGTAACTTTGAGTGCAATAGCTGTGACCTTGAAATAATATTCTACAGTTATTCACATATATACAATTTGGGATTATTTTTAAAGCCACCTTTGCTACTATTAGTTTTTGGACTAGCATATTAAGGAAGTTATCAAGTTACTAATTTCCATTTTTTGCTTTTTTATTCAGAGGCACCTAAACTATAAGCAAAAAAAGGTCAATAAAGAGTGCTGCAAGATTTCTCAAAACTTTTTCTAAAACTTAAAAGCAGCTGCAAGAGAGTGGGGGATTCTGAATGCAAATTGTACCAAGTTTATGGAGATATTATGTTTTTTTAAAAGCTTGAAACCTGTTGAAGTTATTTAGCACAGTGTTGGGGCATAGGGAGAAGGTATCTTAGATTACATGACAAATTAGGCCAGTTATCACAGAAGTTCTAGTCAAATACATCCTATTTTCAGGACATCTTCTGTGTGAGTGAAACAGCAGAGACTTTTGAGGCATCATAAAGATTAATGACTTCTTTATTCTATTAAGTCAGTGGATCTCAGTTGATACTTCTGCTACCTTAAAGTTCTTGGCTTCTAAAGTGCCATAAGTGGAAGAGATGAGTATGGCTATCCTATGAAAATGATATTCTACCCATCTCTATTTCTATAATCAGGCTAATAGCAGAAGAAAAAGTATAGAAAACTCTGTTTTTCCAGTTCTTCTTTCTCATTTCCACAGTTGCTTCGAAGTTTTTGTGAGGAGATCTGACCACAATTCTCTGGAGTTGCATCTGTTCTGATGCTAATACTCTGTATTATTGGAAGAGATTGAAAAAGTTCCATCTCACATCCAACTATAATTCCTCATGAGAAAGGAGGAATGTCCTGCTCCTTGGGGAACAAGGCTTATTGGTCTCTAATTTGAAATGTACTTCTTCTACACTCATCCACAATGGGAATAACATCAAGTGTTTTATTAATTTATCTTTACTTTAGACACTACCCCTCCTCCCCTAATTTTGAGTTTAAAGACTACACTGAAGAGTTCTGGCTGTGATCTTCCCAGAGCTAACCTGTTGTCCACATTGTGGTTTCATTTGAAACTTTGAAATTTTTGCATTTTCTTTCAAATATTGGTGCATTTACACACACACACAAAAAAGAAGAAATTGCTGAAAATGACCCTTTGGTGGTCATAGTAATAATACAATCATCGTCAATTACAGCTGAAACAAGGTTCTCACAGACTACTAGAAACTGAAGAAATTGAGTCTTCAGTACTCTATTTATGCTATCCTTACTATTATTGTCCAAGAAGTATCAAAAGTAGACCCTCTCTAGAAATAGCCTATCTCCAAATGAGGGATCTATCCTCAAGAACATAAACGTATCTGAAATTATCGATGTTTCAGCTGCAAGGAGAAGGACAAGGAAAAACATCATTACTTTGAGGGGGCCCTGGATCAGGTACCTCTACTTTCCTGGCGTAACCTCCCCTCTTCCTTTCCACCTCTCCACGATTCACCACCTAGCATGATTCCCGACCGTCCCCAAAGCGTGGAGCCCTTGATCTGCGCCCTTGATCCAGCCCTTGCGGGACCGTGTGGAAGGAAGCAAGAGACCGGGAAGCCAAGGACGACGCGGATGCACCTTACCTCGCCTTGCCGGTGATAATGCTTGAGGCCTTTCCCCCCCTGGCCCAAGAATTTGCCTTTCTTGCCGCTCCCCAGGGGCAGTCCTTGGTGGAAAGTGGCCGACCTGTTGGCCGCCTGCGTCGGCGCCTCGCCCATGAGGGTCGCCTTGATCGCGTTCGCCTTCGTGCCGTCGAGCTGGGAACTCTCCACCACCAAGAACGCGGCTAGGAAGAGGAGAGGGCGGGAGGAGAACTTGGTCCAGCTCCGCATGATCGTCTCTACCCTCTTCCTAGGCGTCTTCCTTCCCGGAGCTGGGCTGGGCGGCGCAGTTTCTGCAGCCCCCGGGCGTCGGCGAGGGAGGCAAGCCGCTCCGGCCGTGGAGCAGCGCAGGCGACGGGCAAGAGCTCTTAATCAAGGTCTCCGGGGCGGCATAGTGGGCGCCCCCTCCTTCTCGGCCGGAGAGCCAGTCACGGAGGAAGGGAAGGAACGGAGACCTGGTCCCGGGCGAGAGGCGGCGGCCGGACCCGGGAGGAAGCCTCCCCCCCGCGAAGCTCGGCTGGGACGCGGGGCAGGAAGCAGCCCTGGATCGCCTCCCGCGTCCGCGCCGCTTCTTGCGTGGGACAAGCTCAAGCCGGGACTGCTCCGGGCGAGGACGGCCTGGCGAGCGAGGCTGACAGCTCGCTGCTCGCTCGCTGGCTCGCTGCCTCGGGGTCCAGTCAGGCTTCCACCTTCCGCTCGCTGGTGCGGGGCATCCCGACGGCAGGCAGATGAAGGAGCTGGACGGAAGATCGGCCGCTCGGCTTGCCAGGAGTTGAGTCCGCCCTCCCGTCCCCCGTTCGGCGGCCCGTCCAGGCAGCCTCCCTCTCCTCTGCTCGCCTTCTTCCCCCTTCGCTTTTATAGCTTCACCGGCGGAGTCTTTTCCTCCGCCCCCCGGAGCCGCGGAGTGACAGGGAGGGGAGCTGACGCATTCCTGAGCCCACTCCTCACCATCCTCCGTCTCACTCTGCACCTTCGGTCCTTTTTTCCTCCCTTGCTTCCCGACCTCTTGAAGAGTCCTTGAGTTGCGCACAGAGTGCCTTCCCTTAAGTCAATGGCTCCTGGTCAATCTGGGGAATGATGACTGAGGGTGAATAATTGTGATGGTCTATGTCTTTGGGTCCTGCTCTCTGTCTAATTGATTCAGGATGGCTCGACTTGGTTATCCCACAACATTATCTCAACCTGGGCCACAGCTCTGTCCAACAAAAACTGTGGAAAATGTTGCACATTTAGATCAAGAGTAGGAAAAGAAGTAGGAAGAAGCAAGCACTCTCCTTCTGTCATTCACATACATAAATATAAAGTTGTCACTGGAATATCCTTTGAAATCCAATTAAAGTAATAAAAAGTGTTTGTTTCTATTTAAACTAAATTGGGAAAATGTCAACAAACTGGTGGAACCCATCCCATCCCTAAGTATTTGTCAATTATATAGACTGCAACCAAACAGATGCTTCATCTGATCAAATCTGATGGTAACTTCTGGCAACTGCCTGGACTAGTCCCTGCAGTTTTCTGGGCAAGGATTTTCAGAAATGGTTTGCCACTGCTCTCTTTCCCAAGACTGAGAAAGAGGAACTGGACCATGGTTACCCAGATGCCTTCATGCCAAAGTGGGACTAGAACTTACAGTCTTCCAGTTTCTACCCCAATGCCTTAACTACTATTTCAAACTGGCTGTCTTTAAAGAAGGAAAGACAGAGAACAGCAGGTGCCAATAGTGACTATAGGATGTGTTAACTACCATCACAACTATAAGATAATGCTTTCCAGATATGTACCCACTAAGACTAACAAGACTCACCTGCTATTAGCCAAGTATACTGTCATCTAGAAAATTTCTCCCTTCATAATATCTTTCAGTTGACAGCTTTCTCTTGTTCTGTATTGGAATATATTGTGGTTCAGGAGGAGTCAAAAAAAGGACTTGGCTGAATACAAGGTGATTTGCAGTAGATTAATAGTAGACTCTCAAAACGGAATGAGAATAGAAATAGGAGAAGGAGATGAATGAGTTGTTTAACTATATTATTGAAATGAAGCAAACTGGAAACATCTTGGACTGCAGTTTTTTAGAAACAAATTGTGACTTCCCAGAGTTCAGTTTGTAGCTTAGGATACATTTCTGGGTTCCTAACACTTTAATTTGTTGTAATATTTGATTTGGCGTGTATTAGGTTTGGTGAGTGGAACTTGAACATTCAGCAACTGAATAAACTGAAATTAAAATCACAAATTCTGTATTCCAAGGGTTCTGCCAAATGTAATTACTAATAGCAAAATTGCAAAAATGCCGTGCCATATACATCAGCCTTTGTATTGAAATTTATGGGAAACCTAAACAAAGATCAATCTTTGTCTCCCACCACCTATTGGAACATAAACCAGGAGTGATCAGGACCTTACAACATCATGTTGATTTTTACCTTCAAGCAAGGAAGATTTCATCAAAGAAAATGTGCAAATCAAAAAAAGCTCTCAATAATTGTGGCTATCCAAATTGGTCCTTTATCAAAGCCACAAAAAGATTTAACTTTCTCTCATCCACTGCAGAAGTGTCATATCTGTCATTCAAGATAATGAAGCATGTACAGAATTTTACATTGGGGAAATGAAATAGCACCTCTGTATAAATGTTTTCAACAACATAATAAATCAAAATCTACAATTCATTTACACCTTAAAGACCATGAACATTCCTTTAATGACTGCAAATTCCAAATTCTTGACAAAGAAATGAACTGACTTTTGAGAGAAATCAAAACTTTCCATTAATAGGGGCGGAGGAACCAGATTTCATTTGCCTCCTGTTTACAGTTTGGCTTTAATATGTTTGCAGAAAATCTTTCAGGAGACCTTGAAGCAATGGTGCTGACCGCCTAAGGCTATATTTTCTCAAAATCTTTACTGCCCAACTATCACTCTGTTTTAGCTTTCTATGTGAGAACTTCTGTGTATCCTGTTTGCTGCCTCCTTTTGAAAAATGTATATATTTCTGATCATCTTTTTCCTTTTTCATGTGGGATTGAAAAAAACTCCTGGATAGGAGTGGAAACATTTCCCAGTTACATCTAATAATAACAGTCCAGTTGGTTTTTAAAGAAAATTTGCATTTTTTTGCAATTCTGCTACATATAATGACCTGGATTAATGAGAATATGCATAAACATGTAACTACCAATACTTGAACAGAGGGCACACCTTCCTTCAAAGCCATCTATCAGAGGTTCACAATTCTCCCCTAAATGATTTTCATTAACTCTGAAGAAGCAGGAGCTTAATAGTGGTTTTGCATTATTTTATTTCAGAGTAATCTAGAACAATCTGCATTTGGTGCCCTTCAAATGTTCTAACAGTCTGCATGTATCTAAAGATGTACTTTACTTTGGATTACACGAGTCATATTGAGATGCTATCGATAAATAATGAATGGCTGTTATTAAATTTTATCTTTCCCATATTTCCAATTACTCCTTTTTCTATATTTTGAAGGATTTTTAAAGAGAAGAGGTGTATTTGTCCCTTTCAGCAAAAAGAACAGTATCTCAAAAGGATCATTTTAATTTGTTATTGTTATTCAGTGATAACTAAGTTGGTCTTTAAGATACCATAAAGTCATGCCTTTACAATAATTCGATATTTATGGAATTGAAGGGAAAATGGAGGAAGGCTTCATACATGAAGCATGAAGTATATCAATCCCATCCTTAGGCTAAGTAAATAATAAAAACAGGTTCTTGTCATTCTATACTGGGCTGATTAAAATAAGGACAACTAGCACTGGTGCCTCTGGACAGAAGTTCCTCCTTTCCAGATCACAGCTAAATCTACATTTAATTCACACTTAGATATAATAATTCTTATAATTTCTATCCTGCATAATAATCCTGTCCAAGCTTACTCAGCTGGACTTTGATTTCTATAAATATTAGAAGAATTAATTTCATCTAGGCTTATCTGGACTGAGTTTTGCTTCCTGTAGATATGCCACCTTGTAGGCAAACCCATGAAAGCCTGTTTACAGAGTAAGCAGGAATTAAGGGGGATATTTCTGCCTTTGAAGCTCATGATAAGGAATGATTAACCCTTACCTGATTGACCTATCTGATTATATTGTATCTATGTCCTGCAACTAGATGATATATTGTAGCACATGTGAATAAAAGGAGAGAGGGTGGGCTCAGAAGAGTGTGCATGCTTGCTCAATGCTTCATGCATCATGCTTTATCTTTTAGCTCCTGCCTCCCCACTTTCCAAGTAGCGCTTTTGTCCGTCTCTTTCTTATTGCATCGTTTGGCACCTGAACATGACAGATCTCATCCACTAACTGCAGCATCTGGTGCCCGAACAGGGTCTAGAACAGAGGCATTTCTCTGAAAGAGCCAGATCCCATCAGCTATTGCTTCATCTGGTGCCTGAACTTGGGGTGCCCTGATCCCGTATTGTTTCATCTGACACTTGACCAGAGGCTTCCTAAACTTATCACTCCCGGCACGGGTTTCAAGGTGCATCATTTCATCTTCAAGATTCCTGATAAGTATGGGAGCTTCTCTGCCTCTCTTTCTGCTTCTCAAATTCAGCATTGTAATGATTTGCTTTACTTACTACATAAGGCACGGCATTCCTCTTCAATGCGCGATCTTAGTGTGCTAATTTAGGACTTCAGGGGAATGGTGTCCTTGGTATCTGGAGGGTGGGTCTCTACAGATCGAGTACTGGGACAAAATTGGGCATATATTGCATGCTGAACCTCGATCACCTATTAGTCGTGGTTTCTCTGTTGAGATGCCATCAAGCGCTTTGCTCCTTTAGAAAAGAAACTTTCATTTCCTGCCGCTTTACCTTCTTATCCTCCTTTAATACATGTTCCTTCCTCTTTGCCACCTACATTAATTCCTGCTACTGTAGAAACATTCAAGAAAAAATTGATGAGCCTCCTTGTAATATCAAAAATCAATTAGCAGGAGAAGGTCAATTTTCTACAGTAGATTTGCAAATACAAATTCCACTGCAATGGTTTAATTACATTGCTGATTGTGCTAGAAAGGCATTCCATAAGGTACCAGCTACTGGAAAGCCTACTAAAAGTTTTTCATCTATAAGACAGGGAGCTACTGAACTTTTTTTAGATTTTACTAACAATTTGCAAGAAGCTATTCAAAGGCAAATAGACAATCCTGATGCAGCTAATGAGTTGCTGCTCAAACTAGCCCAAGAAAATGC
>JANHZU010002167.1:7858-30939 GCA_032468055.1 Acrochordus granulatus | reverse complement strand
TAAAAGGAGAGAGGGTGGGCTCAGAAGAGTGTGCATGCTTGCTCAATGCTTCATGCATCATGCTTCATCTTCTAGCTGAAGAGGGTGCATGCTTGCTCAATGCTTCATGCATCATGCTTCATCTTCTAGCTCCTGCCTCTCCACTTTCAAGTAGCACTTTTGTCCATCTCCTTTCTTATTGCTTCATCCAGCGCTCAAAAAGTGGGGAACTGGATCCCAAATCGCTACACTATCCAACCCATAATTCTTATAATTTCTGTCTTGCGTATGTCAAAGTACACTGCCCAGAGTCCCACTCTGAGAGGAATAGGTGGTTTAAAAATTTGAAAAATAAATAATGTATGTATGTCATGGGTATGATGATAGCCAAATATACTACAGGCTTTTAAGGCATAGATTTCATCTAGGAGGCTAGAACATATATCCAGAGTTGAGTATGAGTACATACACTTGAGCTGTGTATGCAGCAGTTTTTTGGATGCCTTAATTTGGGTTCCTCTGTTGAGAGGAGTTGGATTCAATGCAAGGATTTTATAAAATACAGTACTGGCAATCTGATATCTTAACTTAATTGGGAACATAACTTTAAGATAAAAAACTAGCTCTTTTGATCCCCTATGGTAGGAATACTAATTTTCAGACTTTAGGCAGGAGATTTGGTTCTTATTGTATTAGTATATTATTCTAGTATACTATCTAATTTTTAGGTTAGGACTGTATGCAAGAATCTTTTACTATATACAAGAAAACCAAATTTGAATGTCTACAGATTATCCCACTGAAGACTATTTAGCCATAACTTGAAAATAATTTACTGTAGACATTTTCCCTTTTCTTCCCTTCTAATTTTTACCATCTTCTCTGATGTAGGGTAAGAAGTTTGCACACCATTTTGTGAATTTGAGTTGATGCAATGGAAGTATTAGCCAACACAAATATATAATTTTTAATATTTTAAAAATATGGTTGATTCAGAAGTTAAATGAATCGTGAGTCATATTTCTTGTTCATCTTTCATGGACAGCTCCTGTGCTTTAAAATTATTGTCATACAAATCTGAGTTGTTCACAAATCAGTCAATAAAGATATAAAGATTTATTTTCCTTGAACTGAGGAAATATATAAATAGTAGAAGGTTGAGAAATAGAATTAGAGGAGTCAGAAAGAACAAAATATATTTCTATCTTATCCAAAATAATATTTCACATATGGTATTCATTGACTTCACTTCTTTATTTTATATTAGGCAACCATCTCAGAACTGAGCAAAGTGATTTAAAGGCATATTCTGTAATTTTTTTTTCAGAATTGACAAATCAAATTTAAACCCTGTTATAGCTGCAGAACTGAAAGCATGAAAAAGCATTTGCAATAAATAAAGAGATTTGATGATTTTTGATAGCTGTAAAGTTTAAGTCATACTTAAATATGAATGACAATTTCAAGAATAATTAACAGGTATAATCTGGATAAAGCTTTTGAAATCTGATACAAATTGAATGGTTTTCTCATAACTCCTGTAAGGCCTTTAAAGTTACTTGTACTTCAAGATAATTAGCCAATTATTTTGAAACTAGATCTGTTTGAAGGTGAAGATAGCAGTTGAATTTACAGAGAGGGACAGACATGTATACCCATACCAAGAGGCAATTTTTTTCATCAAATTTTACAGTTAAAACACATAAATGGACCTGTATATACTGTGAAAAGAGGAAATGTCAAATATATGGCATTTTTTACACATTATACTAGATGTTTTTTGTCAAGATTTTATAATTGTTTATTTTCTTCCATTTCTGTCCTACTATGACAAAACAATTGTGGCTTCTAATTATGCAGTAAGAAGGTTTATTATTTTTTTCAGTTATATGCAAAGGAAATACAGTTAACTGTTGACCATAATGCGCAAGTCATATTTATGCATGTGATTTTCTCGGCACTGTTCACTTTTATATGCTAGATTTCTGCTTTCAAGGACTTATTTTCCTATTTTTCACGGGAAACATTAAATGTGGCTTGTATAATTATATATGTAGATTCAGTTGTGTTTTAGTCCTCTTACTTCTCTATTTCAGATGACTTTAAGTCAACCATTTATAATTCAAAAGCTGTAAGTAGTCATTTTGAGATGCTGTGCATTCTCCCTCTTTCTTTAACATGATCTGTACTTGAAATGTGTTCTTAATTCTACACAAACTTTTGCAGATAGTTCTTCAAGACTTTATATAAAAATAAGGGATTATGCTCAGAATCCAAGAATTTCTGGCTTATGTGCAAAGGAACACAACTAAAAAATGAATTCCATGCATCAAACATAGTGAGGATAATATAGCAGCTACCTCAGTTCAAACATTTAAAAGCAGAGTTCAAGATGTTGTTCTGCTGAAAGGAAAAATCTACCGACTAATGAATGCATCACCACCCAGTACAATGCAACTGTTAAATAGTTTAAGATGCTTAGTTTCATTGACAAGCCAGCTAATTATGACTATATCTCAGCTCTGAATCTTAGTGTGAAAGTATTTGTGACTCATCCAGCATCAATATGCTGCTTCCATTGAACTGATTGATTTATCCTTGTTGATGTTCAACTATTTTGATTTAATTATTTTCTGTGTTTCAATATACTGTAAGTCCTGTTGAATGTACTGGCATATGGTGTATTCTTTATTCTCTTGTTTCAATAAAACCAACAGACTCTTATTCAAGAACATTAACTTTTGCTTAGCACCATACAGATACCCAAAGGATGTATTCTGTTCTCACTGCATTTTTTTTCCAGTGTCTGCAGCCTCCCTGGCTTTCCATGCTTCCATTAAATCCCAAAGGAAGGCATTCTTTAAAAAGGAAGAGAAGGCAGCCCAAGTGATGGAAAGATGCACACCCAACATTAACCATATACTATCAATAAAAATTGGTAAATCGAAATACTAGAACAGAAAATTATTTTTCAGAAGAATAAAAAATTTCAAGGAAAATTTTACTCTTCAAATATTTTTCAGAGCAGATGAGAATTATTAAATTAGAATTATTAAATGTTTATTCAAAGGGGGAAAATCATATTTCAGATTAAGAATGTATGATACAAGAAATATGGACCCAAGGCCTCCTTCAGCATCTACCTTACATAATAACCAAGATGCTAATATTCTAACCACATTCCATCAACAAAATAAAGAATGACAAGCAGACATAATTTGGATCCAAGAAGGTCAATATTATAATATCTTACTTACTTTTCCATTAACATTTGCCTTACCTTTCCTTCATTCCTCAATAGTTTTGTAATATATCTTTTCATGTTTTCTTTCTTCCTAGTCTTCATAATCCTCTCAAAGTATAAAATGAATGAGACATCAGGGAAGGCTGGCTAAATTGCTTAACTGGAGAAATGGTGCATATAAGGAAAAAAGACAAACCAATTTATGTCAGTCTAGAAAGATATAGTTTAGAAGCAAATGTCATTAGAAGTTTTAAAGCACTCTTCAAAAGAAGTCAAATAAAGAAAGGAGAATGGAACAGAAACTATGACATGTTGAATAATTAAAAAAATGAAATCTATAATAAAGTTAGCCAGGAGAGATTTTATCTCTAAACATATGTCCTCCTTGCTGTGTGTTTGTGTTGATATATTAGCTTCTTAGAAAAATAGTTCAAAAAATTTGAAAAAAAGCTAACAATTTTCTTGAAACAACAGTATATTTTTCAAAGTGATTTTTGAAAATCACTGAGATTTTTTCAAGCATATATTTATAATTTTCAATTAGATACACTATAAAGACAAAAGTTTAATGGTAACCATCAAATGTTGTAAGCCAAGAATCATATCACATCTGACCAGTAGGGCTTTAGTCCACAAAATCATGGGCCTCAATGAATTTGTTAGTTTTTAAGGTGCGAAAGGAGATGATAGTTTTTGTTACTACAGACTAACATAGATAGGCTTCTGTAAATCATCTTAACTTGTTTCATGCTTCTTCAGTCTTCAAGCAAAGCCATTTAGTAAAGTAATTAAGGTAATCTATTGAGGAGGAGGAGACCAGAAAAGCAGAAAACTATAAGAATACTTCTACATCTTTACTTATTAGATATGGACAAATATACTGTACATAGGTCAGATGACACATTGTTATCTGATTTTTAAACAAAGGATTGTAGTTGATGGAACAATTGGTCAAGGAATACTTAAGTAGGAGGATCCAAAATTTTATTTCTTATTCATTAACCATCAAATTCATTGAATTTTTTTAAGCTTATAAACAGATATATGGTTTTCATACTAAATATAGTAGAAGACTGAAATATGATCTTTCCAATCATATTTCATCTTAGTCAAGGAAGCATACTTTTTTTCAGGCAAGCTACTATCTTGAGTAGTCATCTGGAATCTATACATCAAAAAATTGGTAAAACCAGGAATAAATTATATAGTATTTACATTTAATTTAACATTAACTGTATTATATGTAATTATTCTTCCTTTGTGTCATAAAAATTACAAAATTATGGTGTCCCTGGGTGCTGCTTATGAACCAAATACTGTATTGGATATACGAATTGTTTCCTTCATGGTACAGAACAGAGGAAATATAACTTGATGCCCTACTTTCATCTCTGTTCTACTGCCATTATGTAGGTAAGAGTTAAGGCTAGAATCATTAAAGCCCACTCCCTTTGGGATCATCCATGCTAATTAGTTTTGTTTCAGACCTCAGTATTGTTTCCTTTTTTCTCCGTGCTTTTGTTTGTCTTTTGTCCTATTTTGCCAATTTCTATTTTAGATGTTAGCTGATGTTCAGTAAATAAGAGGCAAGTGGCTTGCTTTCAGCTGGATGTAGAGATTGGCTGGAATGTGCTAGGTGCATTCTTAACTGGAAATTGCCCAACACCAAAAAAATTGGACAATGCAGTTTTATGATTGGCAGTAAGAAAATAGGATTCTTAGCTACGAGGAAATTTCCTGAGCAGCGACTTAACAAACATACATTGCTACATTCAGATTGTTTTAGTACCTATACTTTGAACCTATGGGTGCCATGTGAGTTGCAGAATGAATGCACTATAGGACAAGGAGTTAAATATACGTATATTTCATGCATTTTTGGAAAATCTTGTCTCTGTAACCTATAAACATCTATTCATATGAGAAAGACAAGCATGTGCTTATTTTTGGCTTGCCATTAGGAAATCCAATGTTTTAATCCTATTTCAAATTTTCTCAGCATTAGATGTACTTCCAAAGCTTTAATTAACCAGTTCCTCTCTTTTGTTTGCATGTACTAAAATTCCAGAAAGCTGGGAAATAAAATGTGGGCTTCGAGATTAGCCATGCTTCAATGATCTAGTGTGCCAAACTGTTTCTTATTAATGGATCATGCAAGCATCCTCCCACCCTCATCCTGAACAATATTTTTTTTGTGATTGTGACCACCCTAGGTTTTGTGTATTTATGTGTGTGTATCTTAAGCTTCCATTAAACACTAATATCAGATGAAGCAGAGGCTTTCTGATGTTGTTAAAAATATTTTCTTAAACAAAAACATGCCCAGAAGAATAATTCAGAATATAAAATTGTAGAATAATATTTTATAGCTGTATTTATTGGGAAAGAGACTGTGAGAAAAAACTTTCTGACAAATCTCCCTCAGAATGCCTTTTGGCTTCCCTTGAAATACTTATATTTCTTAGTTTAAGCTCATCATGTTCAAGTCCTAGGTGTCAGCCTTAACAGTAGAGACAGACAGGAAACATGACTAAATAAACTAATTATTTATTGAAAGCTACGTTAACAGAATCCTGCCAATCTGAAAATACATTTCTCCCACTGTCACCTTTACAACCCAAGAAATTAGGGAGGGTCCCTTCTGAGACTCTTGCCTCACCCACTTGCCAGCTGTGGACTGTGCTGTCTTTTATCTGACTGTTCCCTTGGCAGCATCTCTTCATCCCATCTCCCAAAGTCTTTCTCAAATACCATTACGTAGGCCAGCTTTCTGAATTGGGGGAGGGGGAGGGGCAAGGTTGGGTGAAGGTACAACATCCAGTGTAAACCTTCCTCAGTCTGATGTTCTCCAGGTATATGAACCACATTTCCAGCCAGCATGAAATTATAAAGATAAGCCTGAACAGCAATTAGGGCTGGAAGACAAACCAATAGGTAAAACTGGATTACAAGGCAAGACCAAAAAGCAAATACTACCACAGGAACATTGTAGTCAAGTCTTACGTGTTGCTTCAGTATTTAAGTGGAACTTCAGTATTTCACTACATTCATATCAGTTTCTGACACTTCACAACATGGCTGCAGTAGTCTAAATGCTATTCGAGGCCTCGGTGTTCTGAAAACGTTGGCAGTGTTAAAGTGAATCTCACTGCTCCAGGTTTTTGAACTTCAACACAATTAAAGGAAATACTAGCTATGACTACTTTGCAGTCCCACTGAGAATCCAGTAGGAGATTCACTGAAATTGGTGCAAGTTTGGTAAGTGTCTCACTTCTCTTCCATTTGAGAGGAGATGCTTGGGTTCTCCCCATCCCAACATTTTGTCCCTTTCCTTTTGTGCTGAGGAGCAGTTAAGAGACTTTTTTGAACAGCAAAACCTATGGCACCTGGGGCTTCGTCTCAATTTATTTTAAGCATTTCAAGATGGCAGAAATAAAGCCAGTGTTAGTATGGAAGTATCCTTCTACTAGTGCTCAAGTCACTTCTCAGTACTGAAGAATATTGTTTCCTCTTTCTCTTGTGATAATATGATAAAGTAATATTCTGTTTTTAAGCTATAAAACTCTATATACAGTAGTCAGGATTACCTGCTCTTTAACATTCTGTTTCAAGAATAAAGGCTACATATTTAAAGTTGAGATAAGTAACAATAACAGATGCTTGCTTTTGAATTTCGTAGTTCAGTGGGGTATGAAAACTGAAGTCCATAATCTCGGAGGTTACCAGATTATAGAAGGCTGTTAGAGAATAGAAGGTAGAGGCGATTTTCCTGTCATCAGGCTAATTGTCTTCTCAGAACATCCATACTGAAGTACCACATGTAAAAATCATTTTAGAAGACATATATGACCCATTGACCACTAGATGGCCATACTTGATTTGGGTTGGATGATATACTTGTCAAATGTATTCATTTATAGACATTTATATACATTTTTAAAAGTTTGGAGTCATTTATAAGCATTTTTAAAAAGTTTGGAGCAAATTGCAAAATAAGAGCGTGCCAGACAGAAAATTTTAGAATCTTTCATTGATAAAATTATTAAAAGTATCTAAAATTCTATAAGTGAAAATTACCCAGTCTCTTTACATTCTGCAATAAACTTATAGCAGTACTTCAGTTGCTTATATGGATAGAATTTCTGAGTTTCTAATATTATGATTTGCTCATTCTATTTCTGCAGCAGTGTACAAATGTAGAAACAAGAAACCATTGTGAAGGAAACTTTACACACATTTCTCTGAGTCAGTGCAGTGAAGTGCTGAGGTCTTGAACTAAAGCTGTAGAGACCCAGGTTCATGGCTATCCTCTGCTACGGAAATTTCCTTTAGATCTATTGCTCTCTTTCAGCCCATTCTATCTCATAGGGTTTTGGTTTGGGGATTAAAAAGAGAAATCTGTATAGGATGCTTTCTGCTCTGGGAGACAAGGTAGGATCAAAATATAACAAATAAATTGACAGATGTTTACATGTGCTTCAAATTCATTGAAATTTGTGTTTCAAATTCATTTAATAACCACAGAAGAACTAGAAATAATAACAATTGGCAAAATATTATATTTAAATGTGTACATTTAAATGTACATTTAAAATGATAAAATAAAGAACATTACTTCCCTTTTTTCAGTCTCTTTGACTGGCAGGTCTTCACTCAATGGTAGTTTCCTCTTTAATCCAGAAGAGTCTCTTCATGCAGGATCCTTTGCTCCCTATTTTAATTTTAATCTGTAGGATCCTGGGATGCAATCTATTTCTTCTCTTATTTTTTTGCATATTCCTCATCAGGTCACACATGTAGCTAAAACTACTATAATTTCTTCATCTTTGCGTTTAAAGCTTTTTTTAATACATGGCCCCTAGGCTATGGATTAACCCCCCTCTTTTAAATTACTTAAGAAAGATTTAATTCAACCAGGGCACGTTGGAAGAGCAGACAACAGGATAGAGGATAGAAAGAGTATTAATGCTTTTGAACTTTGTCTTAGTGAAGACTGCTGAAAATACCACGGACAGCCAAGAAAACAGAAAAATGGATCATTGAACAAATCAGTCTAGAGTTCTCATTAGAGGTACAAATGATCAGACTCAAATTATCCTATTTTAGACACATTATGCAAACAAAATATACATTATACAGTCTCTGGAGAATGCTGTAATGGTGGGAAAGGTGTAAAGAAAGAGAAGAGGATAGCAGCAAAGTGGATAGACTCAGTTACAGTTGTGATGAGTGCACTGTTGCAGACTATAATATCAGTTAGGGGCAGATCATAATGGAGACAATCTAAGACTTGATGGCATTTCATCAGTCAGGAATGTAATAAAAAAAGCTGACCGCAGAATCAGTCAAAGGTCTAATCAATACTGCAAATTCTTGTTTGTAGGCGGTAACTTGGCAATAATTACAGTTCGTTGTTTATGGATTCTTTGTTTAATTGAATTCTCTTATTCATAATTTTCATAATGTTTCGCATTAATGTAATGGTTTTGCTGTTACATGTTGTTTTGATTACACATTTTTTGTTGTTTAAATTACAAATTATACTTATTTGTTGCCCTTGATTTTCTGATGCTTTAGGTGTTTTTATTATATGTTAAAGGTGTATCATGAAGAAGGAGAGGAAGGGGAAGAAAAGGAATGCAAGAATATTAGTAATAATAATAGACCACATAAATAAAATTAGCAATAAAATGGTGTGGAATTTTGAAAAAAATGATGGTTTTAAAATGCCAGAGAACATAAAACGATCCAGCTGGTGCCAAATGGTTCATAAAGTAGGCCTTTCTAGAGAGGGCATTCCATAGAGAATAACCATCAGAAAGGACCTGCATTTAAGGTAGTCTTTGATGTACAACCATTCACTTACTGACTGTTCAAAGTTACAATGGCACAGAAAAAAGTGACTTACAATCAGTTTTTGCATTTATGACTGTTGTAGCATCCCACAGTCATGTGATCAAAATTGGAAGCTTGACAACTAGCATGTACTTACAATGGCTGCAGTGCCCTGGGTCATATGATTGCCATATGTGACCTTTCCACCAGTGTTCACTTGACAACTGCATGATTAACCTAACTTCAGTGATTCACTTTGCAATCATGGCAAAAAAATTAAGTGCAATTTACTTAAAAATTAAGTGCAATTTACTTAACAACTGTCCTGTTTTGCAATGGAAATTCTCGCCCTGTTGTAGTTGTAAGCCTGGATTGTATTCATCTGCTTAATGGTGACACTTTTAAAAGGTACTTTAACATAAAGTTTCCAGGTGAAGATAGGAAGTGCAGAAGGAGACATTCCTTCATACAGCCTCACTTCAAGCTATTTATGGAATTTGGCAAAAACAATTGTATTCAACAAATATAATATTTGTAGTAATACGCATTTATTTTCTATACTTTTCCTCCACGTTAATTTAGATTTCACAACATGGCTTGTCTATAGGAGAATTGCACTTCAAAATTTGGTGGGGAGTAAAATTCAAATGATACCTGAGCTGATTCTTAATAATCAGTTCAGTTGAAATTAAATGGAATGTGACGGAATACATTTTTCTTCCTCTATGAAAACATACCTTTACTCATAGCCATTGATGCGTTCCCTTCCCCCCTCCCCCATTACGTGGCTGTACAATCAATATTAGATTCAAAAGATTTGCAGCACAGACAATTCAAACATGTTGCTAAACTGATAACTCAGAGTTTTGGCTTAGCTTATTTTTTGTGAAATGATTTCATGAATGATGTGATGTTCAGTTCAGTTCTGTGCGGCTCAACGTGAAGCACAGTGAATGTGGAGGAATGTGGAACTCAACTTTGGGAGAGAAACTCAACATTAAAATAAGTGATATAGTTAGGCAATTTTAAACTTTGGACTAATCCTTTTAATTGGGATTTGTTTTAGATATTGCTGCTTTACTTCAAGTTGTGGTCAGTCAGCTCTGTTGCATTTAGAGAACCTTTCATTTAGCCTGACTAGTTTGCTTATCTGTAAGTCATCCTAAAGTTTCAGTGCTTTTTGGGTTTTAAGGAGATGACAGAAACATTCTAGAGAAAAAGGCCTTGCCTTTTCGAAGATACAATGGCAATTTGTATATTACTTTGTATATTAATGCTACGAGATGTTCATCATACAGAAATTAACAGTATTTCTGTGTGTGCCTTCAAGTCAGTTTTGACCCCTGGAGACTGCCTCAACAAATCCCTCAAATTTTATTGAAAGGTTTTGCAAGTGGTTTGCAATTGCCTCCTTCCTCCAAGGCTGAGAGAGGGTGATTGGCCCAAAGTCATCCAGCTGGCTTTGTGCCTAAGGCGGGACTACAGCTCACAGTCTCCTGTTTTTTAAACTGGTACCTTAACCACTAAACAAAACTAGATCTCTTTGCCAAATTTAGTTCAACTAAATTTAACCAGAGAAATGCATATCATAAAAAGTGCTTAGAGTCGCTTATTATGAGATAGATGGCAAATAAGTTTAATAAATAATAAACCGATAATGTATGAGATGGAGATAACTGGCTACATCACACTCTACTAATAATTGATTAATCAAACAAAGAATAGCATCATATGCGTATTAAAATATTGCTACTCCATGTGTACTATTTCTAAGCAATGAAAATGTATATATGTACTAATGTTTATCCAAAGATCAGCTTCCTAGGAGGTAGTGGAAACTGGTGGCACTTCCATGACATAAGGTTTACATTAGAGCAAAATGGATATTCTAGTGGTAGTGTGTTGTGAATAAATACAAATATGTTTTCATTTTTTTGGACCGGGGTAGTGAATTCCCATATACAACACAAAGACAGTGATGATAAGTTATAAGAACCTATAGGAAGTTCATCCATGAAAACAGGAAATATTCTATAATTCTTTCCCACATGCTCCTTTCTCTGTCTATTGATCAAGCAATTCAGTGTCTTAATGCAGGAAATGAGTTATTTTTTTCTGCATCATATTTTATTTTAGAAAAAATTATTTTGAAAAAATGCCAATACCGTAAAGTTAAGCCATCTGTTTACTGACAGTCAAAATGTTTGGATATTCTTTAGGGACATGAGAAGATGTCAAATTATGTGTTTAGTATTTTTTCAAAGTCATGAGGATTAGAGCAAAATACTGCATTTTCTAGGAATTACTATATCTTTCTAGAGAGTTATGTCTACAGCACAGCTATTTAGCAGTGCCTACCCTTTGGAATGAGGTTCCTCCAAAATCTGAATGGCCCCACCCTGCTGTTGTTCAGAAGGGCCTTTGAAGACCTGGTTCTTCACCCAAATCTTTGATGAGGGAGAGAAAAGACACTTGGCTTTGTCTTTATTTTTGTCATTATTATATCACAACAATGAGAAATCACAGCTGCCAATTCTGGTTCTGGCCTTCATATGAATCAACTTTTTCCCAAAATCCTGGGATGTCGTCATGTATTGGCAATGTGACCTTTTGAAAATGACAGATGGAAATGTTGTCAATGTATACATTTTCTAAGTGCTGTCCAAGATTTTTTGGAATGGCACTCAGTGTGCCAGTAACCACTAGGACCACACAGTCAGTTTATGCCATAATCTTTCAATTTCAGTTCTCAGATCTTGATACTTTATGAGCTTCTCCAATTCTTTGTCTTTGTCCATTCTATGATTCCCTAGAGAATTATTCACACTTTCTTCTTTTCAGCCAGTTACATCTGGTGTGTTATGAGCCAAGACTTTATCAGTCTGTATTTGGAAATCTCACAATATTTTAACCTGCTCATTTTCAACTGTCTCATCACTTTTTCATTACTGCCGTAGGATACTTTTTAGAGGTGTTCCAGTGCATTGTTAGGAATTTAACTCTGTTCTTGCAGCCTAACTAAGAATTTCCTTCCAATGGACAGAGGAACAGGCATCCTTCATCAGGCTGAAAATCTTAGCTCCGGTGAAGGGAACTCAGCTTCATATGGAGCTCAGATTTCCTTTGGCAGGCAGCTC
The DNA here is from genome assembly GCA_032468055.1 of Acrochordus granulatus. Classification (NCBI taxonomy): domain Eukaryota; kingdom Metazoa; phylum Chordata; class Lepidosauria; order Squamata; family Acrochordidae; genus Acrochordus; species Acrochordus granulatus. The sequence continues at coordinate 18,744 of JANHZU010002167.1, read as the reverse complement.
TTTCACCAACCCCCAGAGATACGAGGGAGTTCTCTCAACTGGTGCAGCAGCTTACAACGCTTATCCTAATCTTCCCTGCCTGCTTCCTCATTGACTTTCTGAGGAATCCAGTAGACCATCATGATCACATGATCGTGGGATGCTTGGCAACTGGTTGTAAGTGAAAGCACCTAGACCACAAACACAAGACCATGGGGAGGAACGGGCAGTACAATGCTTTATGATGGCCAGAAGTCCTTTACAGGCTTTAAAACACATTTTTGAGGCCATCATAACTTTGAATGATTGTTAATTGGTGGGGTATGACCTATACAAACCCAGAGAAAACAGCAATAGTCAGCAAATTCCACCTCTGCAAAGAAGTATTATTATTATTATCATCATTATTAGGTTATCACTGTACTCTCCTTGTTTTAGTTATTGTAAGCCACCAAAAGTTTTTGGGAATATAGCAGCAGACAAATTTGATTAATAAATAAATTAAAATAAAATTCAGACTTTATACGATACATGCCTACTTCTGAATATATATGGATTAATGTTTCCTCTTTAGGACTATTGTGCCCAAACTGTGAAGTCACCATTAAGGTATCTTTGCAAAGCCGTTTCTTCCATTCTTCTGCTACCCCAGCCCATTTGTAATTCTTTTCTGCTGGTATTGTTGGCCAGTGTGGTTTTCACTCAATTTTAGACATGCTGAATTTATTCTGCTCTGGCTTCACTGTGCAATAATAACATGTGACTGAATCTCTCTACCTTCCCCCTAAAACAAACAAACTGTAGATGACTATTCAATATGATAATAATCAGTATTGCAAATGTCTAGGCTTTGAACATTTGTTTTTCATGTGCATTTCCTTTAAATGTCAAATATCATATTTCCAGCAGAAAATGAAATTTCCTAGATTCAAGTTTCCCATGCTACTGTGAGCTAATTTCTCAATAAGAAATTTACTCAAAAGTAATATTTAATAAATAAAATTTACACAAATGTTTAAATGAAATTTAAATATATACCTTTTTAATGGTCCACAAACAGCTTTGTTGCTGATATATGAAATTTCATTTGTTGCTTTGTTATATACAAAGGTAACTTCTGGCTCTCATACAGATCAGATTCTGGTGATTTTTTGATTTTCTCTCTCCTTCTTCCAGAATGTTTTTAAAATTCCCAGACTAACCTATGACCCTAGACTTTTTTTCTCATCCAAATATTAAGTTGCTACGAAAACCAACTAACCCTATTTAGTTTTCTGAGTTTAGTCAAAATCTTGGCTGCTGGGATATATTAAACTATCTAGAACACTATCTAGACATCTAGTTGGTGACCCAGGCACACATAGTTCCATATCTGAACATTTGCATCCTGAAAATCTGAAGTTCCTATCCATTTAATAAAAGGACATTAAATTATAGAGCTTGATATTCCACTACAATTCCAAGTTAACCATATTGAACTAACAGAATTAAAATAACAGAAATCTTTTTATCTAGTTGGCTATTCAAGGCCATGACATTTATCCAACTGGATTTCATGACAGCAGTTTTTAAAAATATGGTTATAAGATTTATAAGCATATGTGAATAGGTTAGTTCCAACTAAGATACTGTAACTTACTTTATGACTAAAATGTTTTGCTGGTAATCTATTAGTCATTAGTAAAACTAATATTATTGTTACCAAAAATATTTATACTGAAAATTTGCAAGGAATTATTCAATAATTCCAAATTATTAGGAATCACTTTGAACACTATGTATGCTGATCAGTGGAAGTATGAAAAGAAGAAGAAAAAAACAAAATCACTAAAGTAAAGACACGTGAGCGCTAGCCAGGAAAAAAAGTCTGAAAGCTGGTTCTTCAGAAAATCTGGCCAGATTTACTGCAGAAGGCAATTGACCTCAAGAAGCAAGGAGTTGTTTGGAGAAGCAAGTTTCTTGGGTGGATTTTGGTCCTGAGGGAATCACTAGAAGAAATATTACAGAAGAAACTGAAATAGAAATAAAGAATTTATTGTGGTAACAGCTTGTTCATCTTGGTATCCCTAGAGAGTGCAGGACTGCAGAGGTACAACTTTTTCTTGGACTTTAAGTCATTTCTAGAGGATTTAACTGCCTTGGAGATAAATTGCACGTGGAAATGTTTTTTCTAAAAATAAACAATTATTGTACAGCAATTTCCTCTGAATGATTGTTCACAAATGTTTTATTGTATGTTAGAATGTCTCATCCATTCACCCCATTTCTGTCTAATATACTGATATGGGATGGAACTTGGAATTGTCATGATGTTTTAAGAGAGGGTTTTTAAAGTGACAACAGAATTCAATCCAAACCACAATAGGATTTGCCAAATTTATTTAATGTAACTTATGAAGCTAGCAGTTGTAGTCTGTAAATCATTATTGTAGTTTAATATTATGTGCAAACTAGGCAACTCTGACTTGCTCAATGAGCCACGATTAGACAATGTATGGTTTAGTGTGATATAAGTGAACCCGGCACTTATAAGGCACTTTTTATGTTCATTTATTAAAATTTTCTTTACTTCACAAGTTTTAAAAGGAAAATTGCAATTATCATTTTGGTGTGGAATACTCTCTCCCCAATGAGGCACCACCTTGCTGTGGTTGGTGGCCTTGCATGCTCTGAAGAAGATGGTTGCCAGATTCAACCAGACTGGACAGATCTCATCAGAGGAGCAGACAAAGTGTGTCTTCCACCCATAAAAAATATGAGAAGTAAATTACAGAAATCCATACCAGCTCGGTCATTGCCCCGGTTTGCAAGAACCATGCTACATGTTGTTGGGGTTCCTGGACATCTAGTGAAAAATGGGCTACAGGACTCCACTGGAGAAGGAAATGGCAACCCACTCCAGTATCCTTGCCAAGAAAACCCCATGGACAGTAACAAAAGGCTAAAAGATAGGATGCCAAAAGATGAGCCCCTCAGATCAGAAGTAAATAGCTCCAGAAAGAATGAAATGGATGGGCCAAAGCTGAAAGGAGGCTCAGCTGTGGATGTGTCTGGAGATGAAAGACAAGACCAATGCTGTAAAGAACAATTTTGCATAGGAACGTAATGTAAGATCTATGAATCTAGGTAAGCTGGATGTGGTCAAACATGAGATGACAAGATTGAACACTGACATCTTGGGAATCAGTAAACTAAAATGGACAGGAATGGGCAAATTTATGGTTTTACCAGTAGTAATGTATGGCTGAGAGAGTTGGACCATAAGGAAGGCTGAGCATTGAAGAATTGATGCTTTTGAATTGCGGGAGAAAACTCTTGAGAGTCCCTTGGACTACAAGGAGATCAACTCTGACTGTTCATTGGAAGGACAGATACTGAAGCTGAAGCTCAAATACTTTGGCCACATAATATGAAGAGAGGACTCATTAAAAAAGACTGTAATGCTAGGAAAGATTGAAGGCAAAGGAGAAGGGTTTTTAGGATTTTAATTCATTCTACTTGTCACACATATGTATATATATATATATTCATGTATATATAAATTTGTCATTCTGGGATTGAATATGACATTCACAGAAATGGTGGGAACAACTCTACTAAATTTTGAATGGACAAGATTGTCAATTTCTATACAGCTTTACTCTAGACTTGGAAACTTATTAATTCTGGATTTATGGACCTATTTACATGTGGATTTGTGCCATGTAGCAAGAAGCTCTAGACCAGAGGTGTTCACCCTTGGCAACTTTAAGGTGGAAAAAAACAGAGTAGGACAAAAATTAAAAATAATTAAACTGAATTGAAGTAAAACAGACATAAAAGATGATAGCAATGGATTTGCAATTGTCAGCAGTATTCACTTAAAGGTGTTCTGGAGGGGAAGATCAAGCCATGGGTGATCTACATCTAGGTACACCAGATGGTAACATGATAATGAAAATATAATGTTATTTGTGCACAATAGATATAAATTTGGTGCTATGCTAATATACATTGTATAGAAAACAGAGTAATAGATTTATATATCATAGTCTAATAATGCTATGTACCCAAGATATGATTGGAAATCAGTGATGGCCCATTCTGAATCAAAGTAGATCTATTAATCATTGCATTCAGTATTAATCCTTGCCTTACCCTGCCCACAGAAGAATGTTACTACATTATACTAATATCTCTGGATCTACCCAATCACAAATGCCCCCTTTTTTGGATAAGGCAATTGAGATGACAGTGTTTATTCAGCTGAAGTTGTTCTTAGAGGACATTGATTATCACAGCCATTTTCAGTTTGTTTTCATGGCTCATTTTGTGACAAATTGGCCACGATCACTTTGAAGATAACCTCAGCAAGAAAGAGTTTGACAGAGTGAGATTGGTGATCCTATTGAGCCTTCAACAATTTTTCATACTGTTAATTATGGTATTCTCTTGGATCAAATGTTACAGTGGAATGAGAGAGGTACTGAGTGATGGTGTGTCTTCAAGGGTGAGGAACTGCACAAAATGCTGTTCTGTCACTAATCCTATTTAATGTCTATATCGATGTTTCTCAGTCTCAGCACTTTAAAGATGTCTTGACTCCAACTCTCAGAATCTCCCAACTAGCATGATTGATATGAAATAGCTGAAGCAGTCATTGGGGATTTTGGAACAATATGTTACTGATTTACATTCTGCTTTATTTCTCCATAATACCTGAATTAAAAGTGGTTGTGCTATGTTCTTATTTCATAACATGTCTAGATTCTGTGATGAATGGATGAAAACCAATAAACAAAGACTGAAGCCCAACATGATTGAGATTTTGTAGGAGGGAGTTTCCTAGGTTTGGAATTTGGGCAATTGATATTTTCTGATGAGTTGCATTCCCTCTGAAAGAATAGCTATATAAGTTGGGGAATACTGATAGAATTATCATTGTAATTGGAGACTAGGGGTATCTACTATTAATTCTGTTTTATATATATCCTGTGCTTGTTCCTGGATAGGGATATTCTAGCTATAACTCTTCAAGCATTGGTAACCTTATATTTAAATGATCTATTTGGGCTAACTTGCACTTGGCCCAGATGTTGTAATTGGTAAAGATTACAGTAGCTAAATTATTTGGTAAGGCACCTAGCCACACATGTCAAAAACATTTATTGAAACATTTTCATATTAGCTGTATAGCTACCAAGTCAAGTTCAGGGACCTAAATATCTTACTGATTGCTTCTGATTTTAGTCAGTTATTAAGATCCTCTGCTTCATCTACTGAGGATGCTTAAGGCTCATGAGAAGGCCTTGTCTATGGTGCTGCCCACACTTTAGAATGTTGGAAGAATGTTTTAATTTCTTCCTCTCAGCTCCTATAAATAAATACCAATTTATACTGTTTTAATGTACTGTTTTTATATATGTTTCTTTCCTACTTTTACTGTAAACTACTTTGAGATTCTTTGACAAAAGAATGGGTGTATAAGTATGTTAGATAAATAAAATAAATTATGTTATGCTACTCTATAATGGATCAAAAACAAAGAATACTGTCACAACTTAATATTTCTATACTCATAAGACATGGCTAGAATATCTATCTATCTAAAATCAAAATTAGTCACTACATGTAGTACTACCCTTTGCCTCACTTCATCTGCAATCTTAGTTTGTTAAATAAACATGTATTGGTTTGAGTTTTGCCATTATTGCCATCTTGCTATCTCTGAAGAAATAGTCTGGGACGAGACTTTCACTGAAGCCCAGGATCAGAATGGACTTGTTTCAAACCTATTTGTTTTACCCCAGAGTATTGAAAATCATTTCAAATTATTCATCCCTCCCTTGGGATTTGAGGTTCAGCCAAAGCAGAACTGCAGTAACTGGCCAGATAACAAGCTGTGTATAGAACCTGAAATACCAGTGAGCTGTATTGCAAATAATTTTTTCAAGATTACATATAATTGATTTTGTCATTTCTTCATATAGATGAATGATGTCCTGTTGTATACATATCCCCAGAAGGATGGCAAATACCGCCTTAAAAATACATTGGCTGTGTCTGGCATGAAGGTAATATTTGCCCTTTTTATTTACAATCATAAATAAATATTCATCTAAATCTCTTTGTTTAAAATAAAACTGAAATAAAATGGAATATATTTTATTGGAAAACAAATCTAGAAACAGCACATGGGCCTACTAATAAAATCCAAATGAGGTAAGATTGCAAACAAATTAATCATAAGTGTTTTAATTAACATCAAATATACTGCCAAGTTAGATTCCTTTTTGTCTCTCTCCATAACTATTGGGAGTTATTGAGGAAAAAGAAGCTTCAAAGTTCATGACTTTGTTCATGAAGAAATGTTCACAAAATTTGCAGAATTTTCAGAATACAAAAAAGAATATTCAGATGAGAAGGATGCTTAGAACAGTTTCAAGTAATTTAACTTTCTGGAACATTGTGATGGTTCAGCTTCTACTTTATAATTTACCTGCACATCAGTCATCATTTTTTCTTCATTTAAAAAAACTTGCTCAGAGGTGAAGCAACAGAAATGACTGCTTAGAAACAGAAAACAGAAACAAAGGGACAATGCCTAGCATTTCAGTGTAGTCCCTTTTTAGTACAGAATATTGCTTTTCACAATCAAACTTAATGAACCCAACTCTTCAATTATCAATTATTTCCTGCTTTGAGAGAAAAAAATGCTAGATATGCAGATGATACCACTCTAATGGCAGAAAGTGAAGAGGAGCTAAAGAGCCTCTTGATGAGGGTAAAAGAGGATAGATAGTACAGAAGCTGGCTTGAAACTCAACATTAAAAAAACTAGAGTTGGATCATTGGGAAGGCCAAGCACCAAAAGATTGATGCCTTCAAATTTTGATGCCTTCAAATTGAGACTCTTGAGACTCCCTTGGACTGCAAGGAGATCAAACCAGTCAGTCCTAAAATAATTCAAACCTGACTATTCTTTGGAAGGATAGATACTGAAGCTGAAATACTTTGGCCACCTAATGTGAAGAGAGGACTTATTGGAGAAGATAGTGATGCTGGGAAAGTCTGAAGGCAAAATGAGAAGGGGATAGTAGAGAATAAGATGGTTAAATAGCATTGTTGGTGTGGTGGGCATGGATTTGAGTGGACTCTGGGAGGCAGTAGAGGACAGGGAGGCTTGACATGCTCTGGTCCATGGAGTCAGAGATGACTTAGCGACTGAACAACAACGATAAACATTTTGAGTCAATTTCTGTATTTGATTATATAGCATGTACACAAGAAAATCTAGATGAAGCTACTGTAACAGATTGCTATAAGCTTTCAAATAAGTGATAAACATATCTAAGTTTTAGATTACTTTTTTTATGCTATTAACACAGTGATTCTATATTTCCTGAGAAGGAAGATTCCATTAAAGAATTGTTTAAAAAATGTAGTTGAATGTGCATAGATTTGCTGTTTTAACTTACAGAAGCAAGTTATTAGATCTTACTAATAAAACCAATTGTGAAAACTAAGTTTTAAAATAGTGGTTATTTAAAAACTAGGATGAACATTAATTATACATTTTTCTTAAACAATGGAAAGAATGTTAGTACTGTAATTATTATATTTTATTTTAATTGTAAAGAATTGCCTATGATGATGATAAATGGAAAACTACCAGAAATGGAATCAGTTATGTCTGGCAGCAGTTCTCTATGATTACAGAGAAGAGTTTTCTCAGGCTTACCTGGAGATATTATGGGCTGAGCATGGCATGCTACTTTAGAAAATTTGTTTACATATTTGAAAATGTTTATATGTTCACCTCACACCAACTCAAACAGTGACACTATGGGTAATGTACAACAAAGAACAAAAATTCATATTCCTTACATTTTTCAGACAGGAACTCTAATCACTCTCGTCTAAACACCCAAGGAACAAGACAATGTTATGTCTTTGAAAAATCCTGTAAGATTGGGCCAAAAATTTATTGCAGAGGACATTATTTCAGAGGCCAGCCTCCACAATGGAAAAGGCATACCTTCTACATCTCCTGAGATGCGACCCAAGGGACCCAAAGCATGTCTATCCAAGCATGTGGGGCAAGAAGTCCAGTAGAGAAAGGTAGTTCTATCTTTATTTATTTAGATGTTGGTGCTGTCCAACTCCAAAGTTACTCTGAATGGCTATAATAATCAGGCCTCTGTCATGAAAAGATTTTTATGTGATTACTAGCATCTGTAGTTACACCTGGAAGACTCTTAAGACATTACTTCAGCTCACAGAGTAGTGATGTTATGTGGGTGTACTAAGGTATCCCCATAGCTACCTGCACATTGCATTATGTATTAGTTATAGTTTCTAGATAGTCTTCAGGGGCATCCATCTAAGTATGTTGCAGTAATCCAACTGGAGGATTATTAAGGTATGAGTGACCATGAGCAGGTCCTCCTGAGTTAGGAAAGGGTGCAATTTGTGCAGAAGAACCCCCAAATTATTCAGGGTTTGATTGGAGTAATACAACCCTATCTAGAATCAAGTATGTATAGAATAAGTAGAACATCCTTTCTTTAAAATAAAACTAAAATTAATAAATTTAAAAACATCCACAGAAATCTTTTGATTCAGATAGATTTACTCTACCTTCCAAAATCAATTATTTTTACTGAAAATATACAATGCATCTATCATTAAAGTCTGATTAAAAATACCATATTTCAAAGTAATAATTGCTCCATCGATGTATACTTTGAGACAGCAGAACTATAATAATATATAATTGCCTAACTGGAATATTACTGAACATTCCATAATACACATTACATACATGAGATTCATTTCTAATGAAGTTTCGAAGATCTCCATGTTTCATATAAGGAAGCACCACCAAAGGTGAACCTTCATTTGGCAAGCAGATTCCAAGTAGTGAGAGGACATTGGGATGAGTGAAATCCTTCATTATAATTCCTTCTTTTAAGAATTGAGCTACTTCATCCAAATCTGTAATTCCTGAAAAATGTAGCAACAATTTTTTTGTATATATCTATATAATTTCTAATAAATTTTAAACACTTCTTGAATTAACAGGAACAAGTGTGGCTCCTTAGTATTACTTCACTCTAATCCTAATAAAATGTGATAAAACCCATTGGAATTTAAGTAACTACTCTTAAGCAACTATTATATTCAGGTATTTGCAGTGCTGGACACTCCATATCTATGACTAAATGAGCTGGGAAGTATATTTGTATTCATAAATGAATGGTTACCAATGCTGGAATGTATTTAACAAATTTTAGCAAACATTTATAGTTCCAGATTAATTTTTCTTTTTCTTTTCACATATTAGTAACAATATATAGAAATGTTCCATCTGTCAAACTAGAAGAGCTTTATTAATAGTACATGCCAATTAAGTCCTGCTGTTTTCCAACTGTCTCACTCATAAAAAGTGAACATAAGCTAGTCTAGTGGTAAAATAAAACCACAATTTTTCCTCTTTCCTTTAATCCTTTATTTATTGTGCAGAAGGAAAATATGAGCATTCATATTTACTATATGGACATAGTAAAACAAATCTATGGAATAAAATTTCTTCAAGCCATACAACGGCACTTAACTTGCTAAACATAATCATGGCTCAACTAATATGGCCCATTAGTACAAATGCAGTGCCTCAAAATAAAATATTATAAGACTCACTGTTTAAGGATTTCACAGCACAATGAATTTTCCTGCCATCAGTATCCAATAAAGTTCCATGATAAACACATCCAAAGTGCCCTGCAGGGAAAATACTATAACAAGTAAAGTTTCTGCAGATTGAAGAATCTAGAGCTGTCTTTATATTTTGAGGGTGATCAAATACTGAAGAAAAGAAACCAAGTCTTGCATTCTTTCAAGAAACCATTCTGATCTACTTAAAAAACAATAAAGCAGCACAACCAAAAACAGGTAAAATAATCTGTTTTTCAACTGGAAGCTCTAATATTTCAAAAGTTCTGGAGACAGAAGCATGCTAGATCTACTAGATCTATCACACTGCCCTTGGCACATCTTCCTTTGGGCATTTCCTAATTTTGGAAATATAACTCTTAGAGATTTCCTGTATGTAAAGAAGAGGCTTCTTATCTGGAATACGCTCATTGTTGCATTTAATGAACTTTTGGAAAGTCCTCGGTGGAATTTATTTTCAGATGACACTGCATAATGTTGAATGATTCAACATCATAAGCAGGAATAGAGCTAAATTTTCAAATTAAATGTGTAAATATAAAGACACCTACCTCTTCCTATTACTTCACTGAAGTGCACGATGATATTATCAGCACCAATAACAACATGTTCAACTTCTTTGACCAGATCTGGATTTAAGGCACTGATGTCAATGTGAACATTAGTCTGTAACAATGGGCTAGCTAAATCGGAGTCTCCAGTAGACAGAATGGGAGATAGGTCCACGTGAGGATATTGGGCTGGCCTGCAGGATCCATTCTGAGATAAAGTTGGAAACTGGTCTACAAGAAAATGTAAGCATCTTTGTCAATAGTAAATTCTGCTTCAGGAAAACCTTATGTTTACTGTTTACTTTTCATTTTAAAGTGTGCCTTTCACCTTTCTTATTACATAATGTAAAGGACAATTACTAAAACAATAAAAGTAATTCTAACAGTAACGAGCTTGTCTGAAACCTGACACAGACAGCAGCTATACAGTGGGGCAAAAAAGTATTTGGTCAGCCACCAATTGTGCAAGTTCTCCCACTTTAAAAGATGAGAGAGGCCTGTCATTGTCATCATAGGTACACCTCAACGATGAGAGACAAAATGTGAAAACAAATCCAGACAATCACAGTGCCTGATTCGGAAAGAATCTATTTGCAAACTATGGTGGAAAATAAGTATTTGGTCAATATCAAAAGTTCATCTCAA
>JANHZU010002166.1:434060-444565 GCA_032468055.1 Acrochordus granulatus | reverse complement strand
CTATGGTGATTTTGGGTGGCCAAAAGAAGGCAGAATAACTTTCCACAGTTATTGGATTGGTCTATACTTCCCTTTTCTAGCCAGCAAGGCCAATGGGCATACTGATTTTGGAAGAGAGAAAATGGGCTGTAAATCCCTGGAAGATGAAGGAAGTTGGGTTTCTAATTATGTAAACAAATGCTTCATATTAAAACAGCATGTACCACTTTAGTTAATGGAAAAAGCAAACTGATAGAAAATAGTTTAAAGAGGCTTAAATGGAAGCAGCCTCCCAGCCCCCTTTCTCAATTACAGATAGTCTTCAAATTACAGCCATAATGGAGCTTGTCCGTTATGGTCATAAGTCATAATGATCATAAAAACATAAAATTTTATGACATTTATTGTGGTGGTCATTAAGCAAAGCAATTGTTTGCTGTGGCATGGTTTTATTAAAAACCAGAAGTGTCAGTTTCGGGCAAATCTGTCATAAAATGCAATCACCTGACCATGGGATACTGCTCAAGGCTACAAATGCAATCGTGTTGCCAAACACTTGAAGTGCAGTCATGTGACCGTGAAGGGGGATCTCTGACTGTTGGAACTTCATATCCAGGTCTAAGTCCCCTTTTTCTGTAATTTGTAATGAAAACGGTTGTTAAGCAACCAGTCGTAAGTTGAGGACTATCTGTATACATCTTACGATGTTTGAAGTTTTGAAAAAGAATGATTGAGAGGTAAAAAGAAATAGGAGAGATGATGTCATAGACACAGCATAGACAGAACTTGTTTACTGACAGAGTTTCCAGTGGTTTGATCAAATGTTATGTGCAGCCATAAAACAGAGCTTTATATTTTTTACAGGAGTCCAAGGAATTATCCAGTTCTTGAGAAGGATATCCCTCTCTAAACAGAATAGTTTTACAGAGTATAGGCAGCTATCTTTACCTTTATTGCACTTTTTCCTGTCAGGGCCTAACCACATATTGTCTGGACAAGCACATGTATATCTGGTTGAGTGTGGAGAGTTTTGTGGTGCAGGAAGACACAGGTATTCACAGCCTCCATTGGGCAGAGAATGAAGATCGCAAACATCTGGAGCTATACATAGGAAGAAATAAGAATGATCTCTAAGAATCCTATTGATATGGCAGGAATATTTTTATTGATTAACTTTTCTGAATGAAAAAATATTCAAAATCTACAAAAGAAAAAAAATACATTCATGTTTATCCCACTGCAATTGCTATCACTATAGGATAAATGTGCTATCAGACACCCATAAGTCTTCTTTCACAGACTATCACTTCAATCTAAGAAAGCTATAATGAACCATATGTCCATATCATTACTTAGACATATAGCAAAAAACCAAATGACTTTGTGCAAGCTTTTTAAGCAACAGCAAAATATTAGAACATCTCACTTTTAAAAATCCATTGAATCCCAACTGGTGCCCTCCTGAAATTGTGGCTACTATTTCCATCATGTAGACAGCACAGCCAATTGATTGTGGATGATATCTGCCATAGTCCAACCACCAGGGAAGGTCAATGTAACCACATTATAAGTTTTTCTGCTTTCTAATACAATAATACTGCATATTTCTTCAGTTATAGAAAGGATTTTGAGTGAGAGGCATATGAAGGTTGCAGTTTTAAGGGCCTAAGGATACCATAAACTCTGTTAAAACTGGGAAGTTCTGACTGTTTTTCTAGAACAGCTTAATGACAAAATTTGCTAATTATTTCTTTTTAGCTAATCAGTATCAATATTTTTCACAACTCTACAATCTGGTTACCTTTCATGAACTCCAGGGTATCCATTAAGAATGCACAGGTATTTGGACCTAAAGCAGAAAAGATGCTTCGGGTCTGGTGTGGGTATGCTCACTGTTCTTGTCAACAGCATCTCTTTCTGGTGCCATATTGTATCCATGCAATCCCAGGAAAACATGCTTTTGAATTTAGGAGGCATATCTGAACACTGCCCACCTCCAGTGCCCTCCAGTAAGACAGTTTCTTCCTTCTGCTAGAGCATCTGTGCAATGCAATGAATTGTAAGCAGTAGTATATAAACTAGCCTTCCTACAATTAATACCTTCTGTGTGTGTTGAATTACAAGTCCCATCCTCACCAGCCATTGTGTCCAATAGCCATACTGGCCAGGGATTGACCTAATTTACAACCCATCATATCCAATGGGACCTACAAAGGGAAAACTGAGAACAGTTTCCACATTAAGTGGTCTCAAATCTTGACATGCTAAATATATCATTCAGACTTTGATTCATTACTAGAAACTAGAAACACACCTTACCTTTAGGTTGCTTCAGCTCATGAAAAACTACAATATCATGAGGATTATTGAGGTTCTCTGCCAAAATAGAAATGTCTAGACCATTCAGCCTATTAGCACTGAAGATTGCTTCATTCTCTAAGTCAGTCCAGAATACTCTATCCTGCAACAATGGAGACACAGAGAGAGAAAGACTTAGACTGTATTAAATACCAGCTGGAACTTTTAAAGCATTGCTTCCCTACGAATCAATCTCCTTGGCATTTTGCTTTTCATAAAGAAGTCATGCACAATTCTTTCCAGGGTCATAGAGAACAGAGAAGTGGGCAGTTCACCACTGTCAGCAGTTTCACAGAGGGATTGATCTGCATAGCCCACTAATGTGTTTTTTTTTCCAATGCTTCTGTGTGAGTTATGTGGTCCGCTCCATGGAGATTCTTCTCTATGGAATAGTAATTTAAATTGGCATTTGGCTCTGAAAGTCATTGTGAAAAAAGTGGCTCCCCAAAACAAACAAGCAAACAAATATAATCAAATCAGATGCATGATATAAATGCTGTTTAAAATCATGTTTCTGTGACGTTTACATTTTGTTAGTGGTGGAATAGAGTACACAGGGAGAAAAGCAACACTGAAAAATGGAGGACGATTCTCTATGTTTTCCTCTTTCTCTCTCACCTACATACCATACTATCTTGCTGATCTAAGAAGATGCATTTATTAATACCTCTGCACATGTATCACCTATTGGACTGAGCAGAAACTGTAATGCATTCAGGTACATCCCTTTGATGTTTAAAGTGCCTCCCAGTGAAACCAACAAAGCCAAGAAAGTTAGGATCAGAAACTGACATCCAATTTATGCCAATAATTCAAAATAAGACACCACTTGTAGACATACCAAATATTTTCTGAGTTTAGCAAGCATATATACCAGATAGTGAGGCTTTGTCCTGTAACACAATACTTCAATGAATACTCTAATCAGATTAAGAGCAAGGGAGTAGTAAAAAGAAGTTTGATTTTGTATGCATATTTTTGTTTTAATAAAGGTAAAATAGTTTATTTAAACTTTTAAAGGGTAGTCTTCACTTTCAGAAAGAAGTCCCACTTCCCATATCTCCTATTAAAAAAGAAAAGAATTTAATGTGTATATAAACCAGCTGTGAAGAATAATCAATACTTCCAACCCCTCCCCTCCAGGCACATAAGACTGGAGCCTTGGGTTTGTAAAAATGAATGGAGGGGGATGATGGAACTGGCATGTTTGGGGTAAATATAGGAAAAGATTAAATTCATACTTCTCCCTTCTTGCTTCCTTACTAAATGCCTACTTTTATACTGAAAAAAGCACTATGAAAATTGCTTAATGGTAAGACAATAATTTGTTTAAATTACAAGATAAAATTAAGATCACTCAAGTTTTTTGTTACAAAGTGCTCATCCACACTCACTTGGATCCAAAACTCTCAAACAGGAAAACAAAGGGGGGATGTTAAGAAGTATTATAAGATTTTCAAATTTAGTCAAATTTCTTAATAATATTAAGAATGATGTTTTATCACTGACACATTAGTCACAATTATTAAAACAAATGGCTCCTTTCCCTTAAATGCTGGAAATGCAATGAATAGATTGGATTTTTTCCATATCTTGTGGCAATGTTGCAAGATTTGCAACAATATTAGAAATTAATTCATTCAATTCATTCATTCCTTATCATACTCTGCTCTTTACACATTGTAAGCAGAACCAGCTATATGGCTCAATTAATGTAGATACCTCTTGAATAAAAAAAATAATCTAGCTAAATTTTGAAATACAACTACTCTTAGTTCACTGTCTGCCTAGATTAATCCTAACTCCTGGTTTTTATACCTCAAACACAGCCAGTCCAAATGGGTGGCTCAGGTTGTCCACAGAAGAGATGAGAACTTTCCTGTTGCTCCCATTGAAATCTATACTTGAAAGCAAGTGTAACTTGGAATCAACCCAGTAGAGACGCTGATTCAGCAAATCTGAAGAACAAACACATCAAAGTAGGATTATATCTATATGATTTACCTTTGTCCACTTCTACACATTTTTTGCTATTATTTTACTGCTTTAAAATCTTGGAAAACTCAATAAGTAATTGTGTGTAAACAACTCAGGGAGAAAAAGGAAGGAACATTAGTTAAGAATGTTAGATAACTGTTTTTTTTTTTTTTAAATGATCGCTATCCAGACTGTGTAATATAAGCTGCCACAGGAGCAATCATGAAGGGAGCTTTTTTCTTTCAGGGAGAATATTTCCTTGTTTCTAGAACAAATTCAGGATCACTGCAGAGATCCTAAATGGATGTACAAAAAAGATACTTGAGAAGCCACATTAATAGTCCAACTACTTGAATTCTCCATAAATAATAATATTAGCAATTGGTGTTCTTTATTTAATAATTACATTAACTTGTAAAAATAGGGGATTAGTTCTTTGCATCACTAGAGAAGATAATGTGTGGAATTAACATCATACTACATTATTTACAAATCTGGTTCCAAAAACATGATGCAGCAAACAATATATTTCAGATGAGTGAATAATCTCTTTTTTTAACTGAAAATGGAGGGGGTAGCAGCACTCAAAGGTTCTTACTGTTGTTATTATTAACATTTGCAGACACTCTGACCCTTAGCAATTATGGGATGACAATGAAAATAAAAGCATTGTGGTGGTGACAACTCAGTATGTTGTCTTGATGCATGAATTAAAAAGGAGCACTTGCATTGAAATAGTTATTTTGTCCATCTGAACCCCTCTTCTCCCTTAATTGATAAAGAATGTCAATTTATGCAGGACAAGAGGATAGGCCAGTATATTTTTTCCCCTCACTCTTTCCCAAAAGCTATCTTCCTCTTTCAAAACAAGGAGATCTGCATCATTTCATCTGTAAGAGGCAAATACCAAGGAAATAATTTTTATTGAAAAATGGCAATGATTGTGTCTTTCTCTATCTCATCCTTTTCTGATCCAAATCAAAGAATTAAATCTTGTTTTTCAGTTTAAAAAAGAAGAAACTTATAATAAGAAAACCAAGAAGGAAGGGACATTGTGCCATCTAACAGTACATCTCTGTATGCAAAAGGACCTACATTCAGATTCAGGCAACACTGTGTAGGGCTATAGTGAATCAGTGTAAACAGTATGAAGCTGGATCAATAATGATCAGATTCAGTATAAACAGACTTTATTTAGGGTATCCAAAATTTTGGAAGTTTAAAATAATCTGGTCCTAGTTTTTTAACATACCTAGTGTGATTCCATTGGGCCATTCAATGTCTTCTGTCACGAGCACCTGCCGATCCATACCATTCAAGCCAGATTTCTCTATTTTTGGTATGTCTCCCCAGTCAGACCAATACATGTATCTGTAGAAAAGAATACATAGAAAAGATGGCAGAAGGGTCTATGCTACATGAAAACTGGTTTTCCTTAAAGTGCCTTCAGATTTAAAAGTACAATGTTGTTTGAAGTCACTGTGGATTCTTGCTTCATTGAACAAGGATATACCAAGGTGACTAAATTCTGTAAAGGGTAATACTGTATTTAACTTTGATGAGGAAAGATCATCCATCAGGTGGTTCTTAGGAATTCCAATGTCTTGGTAATTGCGGAAGCAGAAAATCTACAGGGACTGGGCAATATCATAATCTAGCACAGCATCTGATTCAGGCTACAAGACTGAGTTGGAATAAATATGCCTAAAACAAATATCCATATTATACAGCACTGACATTAATTTCTTTGCAGCTCCATCACAGACTGGAATAGCCCAATTTGAATTCTGAAATTAGAAAGGACAAACAAGCATATCTGATGCAGCAGGAACATATAATAAGCAGTAGAAATGGATAATATGCATTTCACTGATATTGTAATTTTAAAATCACAACAACTTTGATTGCTAATGTACTGTCCATAAAATAAACTCGAATTATATTGATTGCAACAGTGTGGGAACTGAAAGCATCAATGCTGAAAGAACAATACAGTCAGTAATACATGGCAGAGTATTCTTTCATACCTACCCCTGAATGGGATCCACTGCAATAGCTCTAGGTTCACTTAAGTTAGTATTGAAAAGTGTCCTCCTCTTACTCCCATCAGCTGTGGCTACAGAAATAGTCTTGTTTCCTGAATCCGTCCAATAAATGTTTTTGTGAACCCAATCCATTGCCAGACCTTCCGGGGAATGTAACTGGCTGTCTATGAGAACCATCTGCTCAGTTGTGTCACTGGCCTTATCTATGTAGGCACTATAGAGAAGAGATTTAAATTATTAATGTAACTCTACAAAGAGCAAAAGGAGGATGGTGTTATAAGAAAGGATGCCCTCACAAGGAAGAAAAGCAAACAAGGCACAAAATCCTACATTAATTTTCTGGCAAGAGAGCTGTGAATACTTATATACCTGTACTTCTATTCTGAATTTTGTAGTAGGCAAAACCAAATTTGGCAGTGCAATTCATTTGTTGCCTTTTTTTTGAAAACAACAATTGAGGAAACAAGAGAATGCCATGCCACTATTATTTTCTTTGCAGATCTTGATATCCACTTCTATCTCACTGCAAAAACTTCTGCAGTGCAAAGTCTGTTCTGTTTATGAAGGCTTCCAACCAGGTTCAAAATAATGTAGGTAATCTATAGAATCTAACTTTTTTGTTTAGATGTTTGCAAGAATAGGTAACATAAGTGAGTGCCATGTATGGGTGTGCTAATCAGGCTCTGCTCTCTCCCTCACACAATTGTTACTCACACAAGGAAGAATGTGTAAACAGGGCTTAAATCATAGGTCTAGGATTGGGATTACACCCTTGGCAATAGTACTTGTGAAAAAGACATTCAAATTATAGTTGATTGCTCAGTGAATATGAGTAAGCAGCATGATGCAATCGCAAATCAGGCAAATGAAATTATAGGTGACAAAACAGAATTATAGTTTCCAAGTCATGAGAAATAATATTGCATTCAGTTCTGCTTTGGTCAGTCCCCCATCTTAAGCATGGTGTCCTGTGCTAGGCATTACACTTTAAGAAGGATTCAGAGAACCTGAACAAGGTTCAAAGAAGGACAACAAGGACAATTAGGGAGTTACAAACAAAACCCTATAAAGAGGATAAATTTAGCTTTGAGAAGATGAGAAGGAACACAATGGGATTTTTCCTATATCTGTCACACAGAAGGCCAAGACTCCATTGTTTCAGATTGATGTGAAATAATAGAATTAAATTACATGAAGGCAAATTCCAGTTGAATGCTAAGAACAACTTAATGACAAGAACAGTTGGAAAATGGAACTTTTTTCTGAGAGGTGATGGACTCCCCAATTTAAGTATGGCCTGAACACCCATCTATCAGGCAGAGATGTTTTAATTTAGGTTCATTGCCGACCTATTCCCTTCCAACAATACAATTCCATGAAAAATGCTCATTCTACATTCTTATTTTATGTATTTTTGGATCTGTCACTACTGTTCATTACTGTCAAAAGCTTAGAATTACAGCAATAAATACTACCTAGACTGAGTGAAAAGTAACAGGTGCAGTACTTGTAACTTATACGTTTGATGATCATATCTTGCTCTGGCTAACTAATTTAGTAAAATACCTACTTTGTGTGGTCAACCATTGCTCTGCTTTGTGAAAAAATCTAAGTCCACTATTTACCAGCAAAACAAGGCCACATAAAGTTCAGATCCTAAATCACCCAGAATCACCCTTCTGTTGGAGTGTAAGGGTCGTATATACATCCTCTGATCTTGGACTGACTGCTTTACAGGAGAACAACAGAAAGCAATTTTGATTTGTGGATCAACAGCTAAGTAGTGTAATCTGAAGAATGTTTCCTCAGAACTAGGTATAACAAAGTTCAGCTGAATTAATTTCCTATTTACCAAAGATGCATTCTAAATAAATTTATTTTACAGGGTAGCTGGAAAAGAATGTAAGCTTTTCTGTGATATTCACCACAGAATAATCCTTCAATGAGAAGAAAGTGGACAAAATTTAAGGCCAGAGTCCAGATCATTTGGTGGACTCACAACTAACAAAGACAGAGCGACAGTATTACTGAAAAGGAATCAGTGGATGTGGAAGCATTGCTGGGATATTCCTGCCATTCTCCTCAAATACCTTGGAAACATTGGGAATGAAAATGTAAGAGGAAAGATACTGTCAGCAAAATAAGGCGCTCCCACAATTTCACTTGAAAATATCTTGGTCTCTATTACAAGCATCCCAAGGCTTTGGGAATAAGAAGGGACAATGATGAAATGTGCATCCTAATGGAAACTGTGCCCTTTTTTTCTTTGTGTCATGATGACACACAACACAAGTTTCATCATCTTGACAAAAGCTTTTGCTTATTTGGCTCTGACTGGCTTCTATTTAATCAGTGCCTGATTCTCTTTTGGCTCATAAGTGCTTCTAGCTATGAACAGCACAATTCCCTGTATGTTTTAATAGTTTCAATCCTTTCAGAATTTGGTGCTTCAGAGAATGCAGTAGGTGGCACCCTTCTCTCCCTAACAAAGACTATGACTTTTTGTACGTGAATTGGTGCAAGACCATATGTAAGAGTGCCCAGTGTGGATGCAAATTAGTACACAACCTTATATAAGAGTACCTAGTGTGGATGCAACTCGTATTAACTGAAACAATGAATGTATGTTTTTCTGGTATGGTAATTCACCTTAATGAAGTACTTCTAATCCACTCTTTCCCATTATGCCCTGAGTGGGAGACTCTAAATATAATGGCTTGCAAATCAAGGACACATCAATTTGCAGGAAAAGATTAGAGTACATCACAATTTCTTAGCTCTGAAAATTGATTTTAGAAAGCCAATGAATATGCCAGAGATGGACAAAGCTCCTCATTCTAACTGCTCTCTTTCAACTGTTGAAAATTTGTGTTTTCCAATAGAGAGCCAGTCCCTAACTAATTCTCCTCTTCCTTTTTCTTGCCTATGGAACAAACTAGAACTTTTTCCTTCTGATTCAGTTTTCACACAAGCAAGCAAATTGGCCCTGATTATTTTTTTTAATAACTACTTACTATTCCAGAATTCAATGTCTCAAGATGAGCCTGTCACAATTTGCTTGATGAAGAGAATAGAAGAGGCTCAAATTTTAAACTTGACAGATTTTTGCTATCAGCAAGCTGTAGAAGTGCCATATTAAATAATCTTTTTCTCCATTTTGCAAGGCTTAAAGAAGCTTACCAAAATATTCTCTCTCTCATTTTCTACTTGCTTTCCCTTTTCAAGAGTTGATGAACATCATTCCGAACCAGCTGTTTGACTGCGATCAGTGGGTCGTGACTTTTAAAAAACAAAGTAAAACTTACACTTTCTCTATAATAAGTTGATGATCTTTGGAATCACTCTTACTAGTGTTTGGCCCCCAGGAAACTTATCTTTGACAGTTATCCAAAACCAATCATTCTTGACAACAAACACAGCAATATAGACCTGAGTGCAGAAAAGACACAGTCTACACAAAGTCAAGATTAATCCATTGCATAATCAGATACAGTACTGTTTTGGTACATGCATCAGGGCAGTAGCTCCAAAGATGCACATTTTCAACAGACCTAGTTCTGATGCTACTAAGTTGTGAGAGATCTGAGCTTGATTAGCTAGAAAGACGTAAGGTGAATTGGCAGTCAGAGATATCCCGCACCTGTATATCTTCCTGTAGAATAAATCACACCAGTATATCCTGTTTGTTGCCACTTCCACATCCAAAGCAACCACATTCTTCAGCATTGGGATGATGCGAGAGTAGTCCTTTTTCACCAGGTCAATCTTGCGTACTTCATGACGGTTTGTGAAAACAAGGTATGGGCTCTTTCCTGCCAAGGAATCCGCAAATCATAGCTTTATACGCAATTTAGGATATAGCACAGCTTTAATAAAGCCAGCTTTGGAAAGTCTCACACTACTATCAGAATAAAAAGGATTGTCAGTGGCTGCTTTTCTGCTCTAATTGACTAACAGTTCACACGTTCTTTCTCCTTACTGCAAATAGAGGAGATACTCCCATAATTGTGCACTGGAGAGAAAGAAGGTTGAGGATATTCAGAACATAGATACATTTTTTAAAATAAATCAATGGATAAATATATGAATATATGACAATGGAAAATACACCCTTTTCCTGCAAATTACATTTTTATGGTTGTGGAA